>JADLZK010003604.1:0-102762 GCA_015847255.1 Hyparrhenia diplandra
CTAACAATTGTAAAACCACTCATATAAATATGGGGCGACTATCGAGACAATTAAGAAAAAGAAATAATTTAGGGTTTACCCTATCGCTCTCTCTAGCTCCGGCCCGCCGCCGCCTCGAGCCCAGCGCCCACGCTTCAGATGCGTGCCCGCGCCGCCGTCAAGCTCTTGAACGCCTCGTCATCTCCGCCGTCTTCCCCTCGCGTTGACCAAAGGAAAAACGGGTTGTGACAGATTGGTATCCGGAGACGAGGCGATCCAATGGCTCAGAGGGGGCGATCCATCGCCGAGAAGGTCAACGGGGATCATCGGCGAGTACATCACGGCCCATGGAGGCCAAAGCTATGGAGGCTAATTCAGCCCCATCATCGACTAAGTACATCCCGCCCTCCAAGCGCTCTCTTGATCTCAGACGACACAGATAAGCCCTCCATCCGCCGCACCTCCCGATTCCTCAATCCTGCGGCCCAGTGGGAGAATTGTCATCTCGAATTTGAGACAGAAATTCCCCAAGAATCTCCACCTAAATTCTTGCGAGGGAAAATCCCGGACGTTCGGCAATAATATTAAATTATTTTTTCCGGAATATGATGGCAAGGGTGACCCTTCTCATTGGTTATATAAGTGCGATAAATTTTTTTCGCTCAAGGAATTATTAATCGGTCGCGTACCGCTTTGTTCCATCTCCAAGGGAACGCATTATCTTGGTTTATTCGTTGGGAAAACGAAGTGGGTCAAGCAACTTGGCCGAATTTTCTCGCATCTATTACCGGGCGTTTTTGGAACTCCACTACACAATCATCTTGGTGATTTGACAAAGATCACGCCGCACGGGGAGATTTGGGACAGTACACTAATTCGCTCGTAAAACGCTTGAACAAGGTACAACACCTCTCTCCCAAACAAAAGCTATGCTTTATATTGCTGGGTTAGCACCTCTAATTCAAATCGACGTCCAACTCCATCAACCACTGATATTGAGACAGCCATAGCTCTTGCTAGACGTCTCTACACAGCTTCACGTCGACAAAACTCAAAGGTACGCGACAAGAGGATATTTCGATATTCAAATATCGGTTCATGGGTTAACCGGCATATCCACTTGTCCTACCATGCAATTAATTATCAATATAAATGGAACCAATTTATTGGCCTTATTGGATTACAGTTCAACACACAATTTCACGGATTCCGATTTGGCTATGAAATTGGGATTAACAAGTTCTTCCTTACACCGTCATTTAAAGTTCTTTGCCGCTAATGGACAACATATAACAAATGTGGGAAGGTATGATGATATTGAATTTTCTATCGCTCTTGAAAGTTTCAAAGCGATTTCTTCAGCATTAAATTGGGAGGCTATGATGTTGTTTTGGGTGTGGATGGCTAAGTTTTTTGGGAAATATTGTTTGGAATTTTGATAAACTCATTATGAGATTGCGGAGGAAAGGACACCCGATCACGTGGCACGGACCTCTCTAAAGAGACAATTCTCCACTAGGTATTCATATACTTTCTCCGATGTGTCAATGGATCCTCTGTTATGCAAATTCCAAAAGCTTTTCAGAGAGCCTTTAGGGCTCCCACCCCAACGGCGTTATGATCATCGAATTCATTTAAAGGATCCCACTCAGCCAACTGTCGTTCGCCCTTATCGTTACCCTCAGATCCAAAAAAATGAACTAGAACGACAATGCTCGAGAGATGCTTCAAAGAAGGTATCATCCGGTATAGCACTTCGCCATTTTCATCCCCCCGTCCTTCTTGTCAAAAAACATGATCGACTTGGCGTTTTTGTGTTGATTATCGGGAACTCAATAGTAATACTTTGAAAGATAAATTTCCAATACCGGTTATTCTTTGAATTATTGGATGAACTCGAAGGTGCTAAATTCTTCACCAAATTAGATCTACGATCCGCTATCACCATGTGCGCATGCATCCTCCGGACATAGAAAAGACAACTTTTAGAACACATCATGGGCACTTTGAGTTTACGGTCATGCCATTTGGTTATGCAACGCACCTTCAACTTTTCAAGCTTTGATGAATGATATTTTTGGGACCGTTCCTACGAAAGTTTGTGCTAGTTTTCTTTGATGATATCCTCATATTTAGCAAATCTTGGTCCGAACATCTCAACCATGTGGAAGAAGTTTTCAAGGTACTAGCATCTCATAATATCTTCTTAAAGAAATCTAAATGCCTCTTTGGTAAAAAACAATTGGGTTATTTGGGACATATTATGTCGGATCTTTGGAGTGGTGTTGATCCCGAGAAAATTGAGGCCGCCAGCCGCTTGGCCGCTTCCGACAACTCTCCGCGAGTTACGTGGTTTTCTAGGACTCATGGGGTTACTATAGAAAGTTTATAATGGATTATGGTACAATTGCACGTCCCTTGACTGATCTTCTTAAAAAGGATTCATTCGTTGGGACGGCCTTGGCTACATCGGCTTTTGAGCACTTTAAGAGGACTTTATCATCGACACTTAGGTTCTCCAACTTTTTAGACTTTAATAAATTATTTGTGGTGGAATGTGATGCATCAGTACGTGTATGAGTCTTTGTTTTACATCAAGGCAATGGTCCAATTGCTTACTTTAGCAAATGTATGCCCGATAAGTACAAAAAGTTGGTCGCTTATGAGAGAGAGCTCATAGGACTGGGTCACAATGGTCAAACATTGGCAACCATACCTTTGGGGACGCCCATTTATTATAAGGTCGATCATTACGGTCTTAAGTACATTTTGGATCAACGTCTATCTACAGTTCCTCAGCATCAATGGAACACAGATGAATCTTCACTCATGGCTATTTCAGAAATTCAATTGGGCTTATTTGACCAGCTACGGGAGGAAATTGCATTCAGCGATGAAGCTATAGCCCTCATTGATTCTATAATCAACGGTAAGGACTCTGCATGGGAAGTTCGCAATGGATTGATCTTATTCAACAAAAAGGTATGGCTTTCCAAATCATCCAAATACCTTCAGACCATTCTCCATGCAATTCATGATTCAGCACACGAGGGCATACAGAAAACATTGCACCGATTCCGTCAGACCTTCTTTGTCAAACATGATAAACGTATTGTCAACGATTTTGTGAATGATTGTTTGGTTTGTCAACGAAATAAAAACAGAACACCTTCATCCGGTGGCCTCCTTCGGCCTTTACCAATTCGAGCAGACGGGAGGATATCTCAATGGATTTCATTGAAGCTCTTCCGAAAGTTGGATCCAAATCGGTAATCTTAACAGTGGTTGATAGTCTCTCCAAGTATGCTCATTTTATACCCCTTTCTCATCCGTAACTTTAGTAGCTCAGACATTTTTCTCAGAGATTGTTAGACTACATGGCTTGCCGAGATCGGTGGTTAGTGATCGTGATGTGATTTTCATGAGTCAATTCTGGCAAGAAATTTTTAGACTATCCAACATTATTTTATCCCCAACATCGGCTTATCATCCTCAAGCAGATGAACAAGCTGAGGTTGTGAACAAAATTATTACGATGTATCTGCGCTGCTTAACTGGTGACAAACCAAAGGATTGGGTAAGATGGTTACCTTGGGCTGAATATTGCTACAATACTGCATACCATGCCTCAACCAAAACAACGCCATTCAAACTTGTGTATGGGCGTGACCCCCCTACTATACGCGGTTATCATCCGGGTGAGACAACATTACAGTTGTGGATGACTTACTAACTTCGGAGGGATATTTTTCTCAATCGGACAAAGGTTCGCTTTTGTATTTGTCTCGGGATTATTATCGCAAATATTTTGATGCTAAACATACGCATGAGAGAATTTATAGTGGGTGATTATGTCGGCTCAAACTCTTATCCCGATCTGTGGCAACAATATCGGATTTACACAAAGGCAAGCTCTCTCCCAAATATTTTGGACCCTTCAGCATTAGTAAAATCATTACACGATTACATATGCATTGAATCGCCGCTGGAACCCGTATACACAATGCCTTTCATGTTAGTATTCTCAAACCACAGGTGGGAAGATACCTTCGAAATTCCGAATTACCTCGATTCAAGAAGGCACACCGGTTTCTAAACCCGAATTAATGCTCAAATCAAGAGTCCGCCAGGTCGGCTTCAAGTGCTCATCAAATGGAAGAACAAACTGCTGCAGATGCTTCGTGGGAAGATGCGAACTATTCAACAAAATATATCAGGACTTCCGGCTTGAGGGACGAAATTTGAATCTCCAAAGCGGGGAGAGAAGTCGACTTCGGTCGTGAGTCGCCGAAAATAAGCGGAGTGGCTGAATATTTAGTAATTATTTAGCTTTATTATTATCATTATTATAATTATTAGATTAAATTAAAGTGAGTTAGAGAAAGACTAATGGGGTGCGGCCCGTTAGCAATTGTAAACCCCTCATATAAATATGGGGGCGACTATCGTGAGACAATCAAGAAAGAAATAATTTAGGGTTTACCCTATCGCTCTCTAGCTCAGCCGCCGCCCGAGCCCCACGCCCGCGGCGCAAGCTGCTGCCAAGAGCCGCCAAGAGCGCGCCGGCGCGCCAGCGGCCAGCCAAGGCCCGTGCCATCGCCGCCGCCAAGCTCTTGAACGCCTCGTCATCTCCTTCGTCTTCCTCGCGTTGGCCAGGGAAAATGGGTTGTGACACAGGTCATCACCATACGGACGCCTTAACTAAAATCGCGGGGACGACCGCGAGCTTTCTCCGGTCGATTTCCGACCATGCGTTTTTCTATTTTGGTAAAAAAATTCCACAATTTTTCTTTTTGGTAAAATTCGTTTTTTGTTTTGGTAAAAAAATTCCACAATTTTTTTTTTTTGTAAAATTTTCGTTGCGTAGAAGACACCGGTGCAGACGCAATTAAAAATGGATACACCATTCGGGATTTATAGCAATTTTAAAAAATCTTTTACTCTCTTTTTTTGCTTGCATGTTCGTTAACATCAGCGCATGCAAAAAGAGAGATAGAGAGAACGGGAGGAGAGAGCGTTGTGGGAAGAAAAGAAGACGACCTTGGCGTGCCCGTCGGATCGATCTGGCGCTTCTGAGAAAAACACAAGTTCATAATTTCACTGCGAGATCGGTTCGACGGAGAACTTGCTCCCATCTATCGAACCCGACTTCCAAGAATAAAAAGAATCATATACTCCCCTCTCATTGTCTCTTCTCTCTTATTGTTCTTTGCTCCCCCGTAGAGAGGAAGTTGAAGAAGCTTTGGGGTTGGGAGTAGCGTATGGATATATGGGGGTAAGCGGTTAAGCACCTACTAGAAGGATGGAGGAGGTGAGCTATAAGAAGCTCTCGAACAGCCATGCGAGAGAAGGCGGCGGAGATGTGCACGTGGGCTTGCGAGGATAACAATGAGAGACGAGAGGTGGTAGACAATGGGATGGAGTGCCTCGGGCGCGCTGTGCTAGCCAATGGGCTGTGCATGCGTTGTTGTTTATAATGCATCAGTAATTTATTAGGGGCAAATAAGGAAAATTTACCCTAATTAATGACTCCTTGGTATGCACAATCATGTCCTAAACGACTTCATCCTATATTTCTTATGTTCGTAAACTTTTCTCCCGTAACGATGATCATTTGGTTGGTGTCTATGATTTTTCTCGTAAAGATATTTCTTGCGTTCGATCTTTATTTACATTAGCAAAAATAGTTAATAAACAGTGGCCGGATGGATGCCCCGGCGCGCGGCACCCGATCGATCAGACAAGTGGGAGCTGCGAATTGCGCGAGATGCCCACTTGCATGCGCCTGGGAAGGGGATTTTGGGAGCAACATGCATGGGGCCGAGGCGACACACTATGCATGCATGCGCTGATGCCCCTGGGACTTGGGGCCTGTTTGGTTGGTGATCTGGATGACTTGCCTGACAAAAAGTGTTATCTGAGAGTTGCCTGGAAATTTAATAGAAGGCTGCAAGTAGAGAGATAGTCCGTTTGGTTGGAAGCCCGTGCACGAGAAGTTTAATAAAGAGAGAGAATATGTTTTTTTGTATATATAATCTCAATTAATTAATAATAAATAAATAAAACCATCCATATATATTTCTCAATTAATTAATTAATTTAATAATAATAATAAAATATTTGAAATTAACTTAATACTACACGGTACTAATACCAATTTCAACGTGTACTATTAGCTATACGAAGCAAGTGAATGAAGGAAGAAAAAAAAACAAAATATACATAAAGTAGACCAAAGGTGCTACTCTTGATGACATGACTTTGGTTCTCTTTTATCAGACCATACATCACGGTGATTATAGCCAGGCACCTCCGTCGGAGCCCAGGCGCTCAAATTCCTTCGCCTGGCGCTCGCTGCACTTGACTGGGCCGGTCGGGTTCTCGGGGCTTCAACCAAACACTGCTGCCGGGCGTAGTCCAGTCCGCCATCAGTCCAGGCAAAAAGTCCGTGTCCTCATCCAAACAAGCCCTTAGCGGTACCAAGAAATGCCCGTGTGGCCACTTTTTCTTGCACGGGTATAAGAGCAACTTCATACGCTTAGCTATTTTTGTTGTAAAGACTGTTTTTAAATTTTAAGTTTTATATTATAAAAGTTGGGCTTCAACAGATGTGCTATTTGACTTTCTAAAATAATAAAAAGTTGTCCCTCCCTTAATTTTCTCGTGGTCATATAAAGCCAACCGTGCCTATCAATATTTGACTTTGTAAAATGCAAGGTTGTTGTGGATCTTTTCTATTCTGGAGTTTTCTATTTTACAAAATATGTAAACAATAAAATTTGGCTACTAAGTTTAGCAAAACTGTTAGAGTTACACTAACCTACTAAGGGGTTGTTTGATTTTATTTCTCGGTACTATTTTTGCCTTGCCGAAGCGAGGGTATGGATCAAGCGTGGTGGATCCGTAAACAAAATGAGAGGAGAGCGAGTGCTAAATAATACTCCCTCCGTTCCAAATTGTAGTTCACTTTTACTTTTCTAGATACATTGATTTTGTTATGCACCTAGTTATACACTATGTCTAGAAATATAGTAAAAGAAATGGATCTAGAAAAGACAAAGTGAACTACAATTTGGAATGGAAGGAGTAGAAGACTAAAATTGTACTAGCTAGATAGCCATACACAAATAGAGTGAAGGACTTGTTAGGCAGTCTCATAGCTTCTGCGGGCAACTTTTGCCTTGGCTTGCTAGCCTGAGAGAGCTGAATTTGCACTCTTTTCTCGCACAAAAAAAGGAAACTGCTCTCTCAGCTGAGAAATCTCCTCATGCACCACGCTAACCAAGTGACGCAAGCCGAGAGATCCACAACTCAAAACCAAGGAGACTCTAATTTAGTTTCCCCATGTCTCAAGGGTTTATATACATATACACTACGCCAGATCCAGCCTTCATTACCGGTTCAAAACCTTCCATCACGGTCGGCTAAAATTGATTGTCGAACCCGGCTAGATTGGGCCGGAACCGACACGAGATTGAAGATCGTTGAGGGGGGGAGGAGGGTGGTGGTGGGCGGGCCGCCGCCGCACCGCAGATGGCGGCGCGAGGGCGAGGCGAGGTGGTGGCGGCGCTGATGGTGGCGGCAAGACGTGCGCTAGGATTAGGGGAGAGAGAGAGAGAGAGAGAGATTTGGGGAGACAAGAGCTGTTTGGGTGTTACCCCTTTAATTTTTCGATTAAAATCCAAACGATTCTGACTCCCTTGTATTTATAGTCCGGGGAAGACTTGCACGCTAAGCAATCTCTAGGAGGTTTCCTTATAGATTGGAATACCTCTCTCACAAGCAACCTATTTATTCCCTATTTTATTCCTATTTTTATTCCCTAAATATCTATTACTTAATGACGAAGATGATGACGGCGTCGACGGACGGCGGCGGCGGCGGTCGGCCGTGCCCGGCCTTGCCCATGCGCATGCCCTAGGGGGCATTTGTGCGGCACCCATGGCCCATGGGCCCCTCCTCTGATTTGGGACATGACATCTCTCCCCCCTTTTCCGAACAGCGCGTCCTCACGCTGTGTTTCTGCACGGATGAGGTTGGTAACCTTTTCCGTCGTTAGTCCGTTGGATGGAAGTCCGTTGCTCTCTGTCCCATGAGCATGATGTTGATGCTTGCGAGGTAGCGATCGTTGTTCTTTGAAGAAGACCGTCATCGATGGAGAGAAGCTATGTGATAGCTTCTCCGACGATAAGTTGCTGTAGGGGAGGCTGGCGGTCGTCGGAAGGTGAACACCAACCACATTACCCGACGCCCAAAGTGGTGCTCCGCTTTGGAGCTTGTTGGTTCGGCTATGTCGTGTGGCTCGTGAAGCGTTGATGTAGCAAGTTGAGGTAGAATGAGAGTCTCGGGATTGTGACGAGGTCGACGAGGTAGGTGGTTGATGTGGGTGGCATGTACCTCTTGTCATCGTCGGTGAAGCTCACAAGTCGAGGCTTCTTGAAGATGGAGACGCCGAACTTTTGGGCGAGGTAGATTGCCGTGTTCCCTATGGTGGGCGCCGCCGGTGCGTTGCAGCCCACGGTTTGTTGGCGTAGTCGCATCGGATGTAGATGTCGCTGAGGAACATGGGAGCCAACCGGGTTTGGCTCGAGTCGCCCCTTGTCATAGCCGAGTAGTCGATGGCGCGATGGTCGTTGCTTGGCGCCGTGGTGTCCGGTAAGCCCATGTTCTTGATGGAGGTGTCGGGGCCATAGGTGTAGTCGATCAAGTCGCCGTACCCGTTGAGGTAGCGTAGCAAGTAGTCGTTGGTGTCGCCATTGATGGGCAGCTTGAGGCCGCGAAGAAGACACCATGTGGAGGTGTCCTAGTACTCCGTGTCGCCCGGGTTGGCATGTAGACGAACCGGAGAAGGAGGAGTGCCGCTCTTGTCGAAGTATAGCGGTGTACCGATGTTCTGGCGACGTGGTATCGATGGTGGCGCCTTTGCCGGGTGCGGAGGTTGCTTGATGGTGTTCTCCACCATTGTTGATACCGAATGGATGTCCGGCCAGTGTAGCGATTGTTGTTGTCGTATGTCGGCGGTGTGAAGCGACCGTTTCGTCGGTGGCGCCGGGAACGTCGGTGTTCTCATCTCGTGGCGGCGTCCGTTGGGTTGACGTCGTGGGCTGCCGGTGTCGAGGTTGGCCGCGAGGGGGCCGCCGTGGTTCATGCCCTTGTAGTTGTTGTCGATGATAGGCATGGCGGCGACGTAGTTGACGTCGGGGTTCGTCATCGGCGTTGGCATCCTTGAGGACGTCGTCGCTGTTCATGGCGCCCATGGTAGGGTCGTTGTCGTTGATGTTGTTGGCGATGTCGTCGATGGTACCATTGTTGAAGACGTCCCAGTTGGCGAAGGTGATGTCGTTGTTGGTCATGTCGCCGTTGTTGTCCAGGATGACGTGGATGTCGGGGTTGAGATTGGTGACGTCGGCGTCGACGTCGGGCGACGTCGTTGAGTCGTCCTTGTTGGCACTCCAGATGTTCCCAATGTCAAAGATGATGTTGCTAGCGACCGGAAAACTTATCTCGCGCCATTGTAGTAGCCACGGACGTTGGTCTAGTTGGGTAGGCTTTTCGTCGGCGGTGGTGGACGTCGGTGGTAGCCTCCTGATCGATCTGAGGCGAAGCTGCGGCGGGCGGGTGCGCCCCTTGGTGTAGGCGTATTTTCGTTACTTGTAGCATCACCGATCTTGGAGGGGTGGCGTGGCGGCGCCTATGGGAGCGACGTCGTCGTCGGTGGCGCCCATGGAAGGGGCGTCGTCGATGGCGCGAGATGACGTCGGCGCGTCGTCGGACAGCAAAGCCGCGTCTTTGCGGTGTTCTTCCGCTCGTGGCCCACCGGTCATCAGCGGATGTCGATGAGGGCGTCGTCGATGCCCGTGGGAGCGTTGTTGATGTCGGAAGGCGACCATGGCGGCGGTGGCGTTGTTGGCGGCGCCCGTGGCGTGTCGTCGTTGGGCGTCGTCGGGCGGGCCGTTCATCAAACTTCTCCGGGAGGACGGTGAAGTTGGCCTGGATTTCCTTCACGCGCAAAGAAGCTCGCAAATCCCCATCCGGAGCTCGGCGATCTTGTGGTCGCCCATCGGATCTTGGCGTTGGTGTTGGTCGGAGGCCGTCGGCGGTGGGAATCGCCCCGGTCTCCGGATACTTATTTGCCGAACCCGGCTAGATTGGGCTGGAACCGACACGAGATTGAAGATCGTTGAGGGGAAGGAGGAGGTGGTGGCGGCGGCGTGGGGGCGGCGGCTGCTTATGGCTGTAACACCCCTGGTGTTATTCTTACTAAAACATGACATGTCATCATGATCATTGCAAAGCATCCATGTTTAGCCCACCCCTGTGTTGCATTGAACTAAAATAAGTTTATTTCATGTTTAGTTGCTTTGTCGGTCGAAAAGACGCGAGAGGAATCGATTTAGGGAACTATCCCCTTTGTCGGAAACCCTAGATTTCAAACCCTAGTTTGTCCCCTTTTATTTTATTCAAAATTTATCAAGATTTTGGGTATGGTCATTAAAGCATTTTTGTAGATTTTTCAAAGTTATACAAAGTTGGTATTTTGAGTTTTCAAAGTTTAGTTCAAAATTTTGAAGCAATTTTGAATTTCATCCAAACCCTAATTGCCCCCTTTTCTATATTTCAAAATTTATGCAAAATTTGAGAAAACTTCCAAAAGTTAGTTTGTAGATCTTGTTGAGAGGAACAAAAGTCATGTACAAAGTTTTTCAAGTTGTTACATGATTTTAAAAGTAATTTTGAATTCAAATTTCAAAATTTTGAACTGCATTTCAAAAAGTCATATTTCTAGACAGATTTTGAAAATGCTCCAATTGTGAAAATTGTAGATCTTGAAAAATTAAGGGGAGTTACTTTTTGGAAATTTTTGAGTTTAGTTCAAATTTTGAGAGTAATTTGAAAATTTCAGATTAGGGTTTGATTTGGGGGGATGAGCGGTGACTCGACCTATGGCGGATGCCATGGCCGGCGTCAAGAGTCGCGCCGCCGTCCACCGGGAAGCCGCTGACGCCGACCACTGGAGGCCTTCGCGACCCCTCCAGCCACCTCCTTGACCTCTCCATGCCTATAAATGGCCCTCCATCGCCGTCGTTTTCCCTTTTCCCAAACGCCGCCGCCGGAATCGCCTCCCTCCGCCGCCGTTGCACGCCGCCGTCGTCGTCCCTTTTGCCAAACCAAGCCATTTAGCCGCTTCGCAATTTCCTCACCTTCCTGCGGAACCCGGCCGCGACCCATCTCGCCACCGGAATCACCCGCGCCACCCATCTTCCTCACCGCCCGGTCGAGCCCCGCCACTTTCGACCTCGCCGCCGGACGGCGTGCTCGGCTGAGATCCCGAATCGCCGGAACGTCGTCGTGGTCGCCGCCGCCGCCGCTGCTCTCGCCCCGACTTACCTCCGGCTTAGCCCGCGAATCGAGACCCGTCCCAAAGACCGCGGTGAGCCTCTGGCCGCCCTTCGTCTTTAGTTTTCCATTCCGACCATCGCCGGCGCCGGAACGCGACCAAGGCCGCCCAGCAGCGTGGAGCGCGCATCACCGTCGGTGAGACACGCGGCGCTGGCACGCGTGAAACGATGTCGGGCGAACATCTATTCACACCGGGCCGCCAACACTGTTCACCAAAGCCGCCCGCCACTTTTCCTTTGGGCGGTCCTTTATCTGTTCATCGTGGGCTATGAACAGTACCAGGCCTTACACAATAAGAAGGCCAAATTCAACCCAGAACCTTTTTTCCATTTATAAAATGTTTTATTCAATTTCATTTATTTGAATAGTGTCCGATTTTCCAAATTTTGTATAAATTCAAATACTAGCTCAAAAATTCTGAAAATTTTTGTGTAGCCTTCCCATGAGTATGTCTATCCAGGAAAAATATGAAATTTGAATTTTGAATACTTTTGGCATGATTTAAAAATACAAAATTTAATTGAAAAATGCATCTTCCTTGATTTTTAATAATTATATTATTTATCCAAAAATCATGAAAATTATTTTGGTACTGTTTTATGACATGATCTACCTGTACAAAATTTTTGAGCTTGTTTTGAGAAAGTTAAAATTTTTTTATTATTTTATGCCCTATCATTTCATGTGTAAAACAATGTGTTTAATACTTTCTAACTTAGGGTTTTGGGTAGATTTTGGGTTGTTTTGTGAACCCTAAACCATGCCTTTATCAAGTGGTCCTTGAGAACTCCTTAGGCAATGGTGATGATATCTCAGAGAGTAGTTCAACAAGTTGGTTTTGTTGGGTTGCAACTTTATCGTGAAGGAAAGTTGTACTCAAGTTGCTTATCATTTTATGCACTCTCGCTACGCATCATGTTTATATGCATGGCATCATGTTAAGCATCAATTGTTCTTTTCGTATAGTGAACGAAGGAGATCGTGAAGTTGTTGATCGGGCCTCGAGAAGAAGGTTATCTTGTTGATTCGAGTTCCGATTATCGCGATCCGTCGTTCGAGTCAAGTTACTTCACCGATCAAGGCAAGCCCCGGTTCATTTAAACATTCCTTGCGTTTTACAAAGCTTTATATCACCTTTGCTTTATGCTTTGCATTAGGTGATAGGAGTTGAGTGACAACCTAATTGATGCATGACCATTCCTTGTTTATTTCGATATCTACCTTGATAGCCCGTTTTGGCAAAATGCTTAGAGATGCTTAGCCTTGCTAATTTAGTTAGGCTTTTGAGTCAAATGTGACAAGTCTTTTATGATAGCCCGAATGGGCATTTGATGAGAAAGAATGTATATGATGAAACCATACTTTGGGATATGGTGATAAAGTTGAGACCGGTCGGGTAATTTGCACCCGAGAATGGAGTCTCGGTGTAGTATTTCCCGCTTGTCGATTAAGGACTAAAAGCGTGTAGGCCTGCGGTAACCGAGACTATGGAACGCACCGCGCTGAGGTCTTGGACCAATGGCACGCGTCTGTCATGGGTGTTGCCCCATCACGGTCGACCCTAGTTACGGGACGCATACTCCGGTAAGCCTGATCTTGGGGGTGTCAAATCGGAAACGCATACAACAAGACCTTGGGAGTGGAGAGATGGCGGGAGTACATATTACCCTCGTGGGTTAAAGTCCCGGATTGGAGGCGCACGGTATTCTCGGGTGGCGTGGGGACGCGGTTCCGTTTTGAGTATCCAAGAAAGAGTTGATATATGCAAGCTTAAGTGCTACATATATCGTGTGGAAAGAACTCCCATTTGGGTTAATCGATTTCGAAATCGCCGTGCTTCTCGGATATGGAGACTCGGTTTCCGACTTATATCGTAGTTTAATTATGGAACTATGAAGAGATGGAATAAGTGATGGAACTTCTACAAGTGTATGCTATAGTGTAAGATCACCTAGAATTGGTGAGATACTAAATTGGGATTAAAACATTGAAAGTAAGGATTCACTACTAGTAAGCTTTTACGCAAAAAGAGTCCTTGATTCTTGCTAAAAGCCTTACCTTGATTCCTATTAGACCAAAGCATTCCCGAGTCTTCTCCTATTTTCTTAGTCGGGTAAGTCTTGTTGAGTACTCTCGCATTTCGGGGTTTGTTGACCCATGTTGCGAGACCGAGGAAGTCATGTTTGCACCGGACCATCTTTGCATGACAGTTCATCGAAGAAAAAGCGATGATGAGTGAAAAGTGAGACCGTGGCCGGGGTCTAGTAGTGTCATATATGTAATAAACTTTTCGCTACTCTTTCTTTATATTGTAAAACTTATTTTAAATAAATGATTGTAAAAGTATTGTAATATAAATCTTCCATTTGTTTTACTCGATTATGTATGAAAAACTGTTGTAATCTTTGCAATGACCTAAATAACGGATCCTGGTTGGAATAGTTAATGGTACTTTTCGGGTTATGGGTGCACATATGTGGCTATTAAAGGTCGTTGTACCGATAATTAGTACATGTGGGCCCCTGTAATTTGAAAGGTTACATTACACGCCCGCGATGGCGCGCGTCGGGCGAGGAGTGGTGGTGGCGGCGATGATGGTGGCGGCAAGACGACGTGCGCTAGGATTAGGGGGAGAGAGAGAGAGAGAGCTAGGGAGACAAGAGCTGTTTGAGTGTTACCCCTTTAATTTTTTTCGATTAAAATCCAAACGATTCTGCTCCCTTGTATTTATAGTCCAGCGAAGACTTGCACGCTAAGCAATCTCTAGGAGGTTTTCTTATAGATTGGAATACCTCTCTCACAAGCAACCTATTTATTCCCTATTTTATTCCTATTTTTATTCCCTAAATATCTATTACTTAATGACGAAGATGATGACGTCGACGACGGAAGGGCGGGTCGGGCCAGCCCCGGCCTTGCCCATGTGCATGCCCTAGGGGGCATTTGTGCGGCACCCATGGCCCATGGGCCCTCCTCCGATTTGGGACATGACATTCGGCAAGTACCATACCCGCAATGATGTGCGGTTCTTAAAAACTCCTGACATTTTTATTAAAAAAAAAAAAAGGAGATGCCCCCACCAATTAGCCACCCATGGGATTCGAACCCATAAAACCACCCCTCATGCGTACTATCCTCTATCACCGCACCTCTTTAACATTTGTGTCTATCTTACATTTTGGTCCCCACATATTATTATAAACCGAGTGTAAAAATGATTGTTTGAGGCTCTAAATAAATTCAAATGAAAACTTGTCAATTAAAAAGTTTTATAACATCTTGAGATCAACAACTTTTGTTTTGGTAGTTTCTCCACTCGTGGTCGATTGTAAAATTTGAATTTGAAACTTAAAAATTTGAAATGTATTTTTCCATGACAAGATGATTTCAAATCAAAGCATTGCCAACTACAAAGTTTGATAATTTTTTAATAACCTACAAATATTGCAATAAACAAACTAGCTACCCACGCTATTTGTGCAGACCAACTTGCTAGTTTATATAACAATCATGCCATCTATTCTAATACGTTTTGGACTTTACTGTGCCCAGATGTGCACAAATTAAAATATTGTCCCATGTTTGATGTGGAGTGTGCTGGCTTTGGATGGGAAATGTGGTATTGTGTTGGATTTTTGTTGAAAACGTGTGGATGACAAGAGTAAAGGGTTGTGAGATGGGTATAAAGGATGAAAATGTTGAAAGGAGGTTTTTGTTTCTTTTAATATTAGTACATATAGATATAGAATAAGAAGATATATGACTAATGCATGGGTTTTGGATACCTTGGCAATAAAACACCACCCTATGCCCAAAAAAAAATATTTGGATAACTAGTGTGGCATGCACGTCACCCATGGGTTCAGGTGACGACTCCTCCGAAAATAGAAGCAAATATCTTTTCCTGTAATCCTAGCCCGGCTAGTCAGCGCTCTGATCGATCGAACTGGTAGGCTCAACGGTCAGTAGTTGGAGTGGATGTAGCGAAGCACTGCTCTCTTGTGATCAGATAAGCAGGTGGTGCAGGGATGCAGGGATGACGTACTTGTTCACTGAGAGCTGAGAGATGAGCAGCTCAAGGCAGGACGAAACAAGGAAAACAACAGAACGTACAGGTGCAAACGTATGGTGGCTGCAGTACTGGCAAAATTTTCAGTGAAACTTTGGGGCGTAGCAAGCAACTCATCGCAAACGTCCAAGTGAGAGCCAGAAGTATCATATTGTACAGTGCTATCTGGGTGCCCAAGATGCTCCTGTCCCTTAGTATGGAGCAACGTGTGCTCCATGACAATTTGAACCAACTCGATTGGAATGGGACACCTAGCTCATGTCTTTCTTTGCGCCCAGATTTGGATCCATCAGTCCAGAATTAGATAATCACGTTTAGTGATTTTAATCACTATAAGTACAGTAGTACCACACATGAGAAGCTAGCAAACACACTGTTTTGTTTGTCCAGCGCAGGTGGTTGTATCTCCTGCCTATCAGAGACGAAATTCCAAGTTTGACGTCCTATACCATGGCCTTATTCGGCAAAGCTTCAAACGGCTGAAGATTATACTATGTGTACCGCCAAACAAGGCATCTATGTCTCTCACCAGGATGCCTATTAAGTAAACAAAAAAAAGTACCCCCTTGTATCTAGGCCGCGTTCACTTGTCTTGTCTTAACTTATTTCAACTTATTCTCTCTCACACCATCAGCCAAAATCAGTCAAACAGATTTTACTCCCCGTGTCCTAGAATACATTGCAGTATGACTTCGTTCTAAAATTTCTAACTGAAACATAAAGCGTTCTATGTGGTGCTTGTGCTTAGATTTGGTGAAGTTTGCTTCAAACCGGTTTGCGTTTACATTGCACGTACATATATGGCAAAAAAAGGTTTCCGAAGGGCCTATTTCTGAATCTGTGTTTACTATGCCTTCATTTGATTTCGAGTCTTCAAGCATGAATATATAAACGTCCTTGTTTTCTCTCGAATACGCAAATGATTTGTGTATCTTTGCAATTAAGAAGAAGAGTTTATCCGTACAAACGACGCGACGCATCAACCGCACTAGGAGGTCAAGCAGCTAAGCATGGACCAACCTAGGATGAAGGTATAAACGTCCTGATGATCGATTACAAGCAGCGGCGGAGGACCATGGTGGCAAGGTATGGCAGCTGCCATTACCTTGAATACAATACAACAATAGTATCTTAAATGTCTTTTAACATCCTCTGCCATTTTGTACTTGATTATGATGATATTTCTATTTGTATCTTATACCTTATTGGCTTATTATCTATGTTGTCAATTTCGCCATACCTAAAGATTTTTCCGTCCTCCGCCACTGATGGATATGTGTAGCATAGGCTTCTTGGGGTACTCTTGCATTCAACTAATATATATGCCAAAATATCTCTGAGAACCAAATATTTGTCTTATTATTGATTTCTCTAGTTTCAGTTGATAACTTGGTATCATATATGATGTCAACATATGCATGGAATCTTATTGGAGGGTGTGACATAAACTTAATAATTGGGAGAAGGAAATTTGGAAAAGAAGATGATGAAGAATGAACAAAAGGAGGTCGTCGAAATGATCGAGATGTTGGAGAGATGATGAATGAACAAAAGGAGATCGAAATGAGATGTTGTGGGGTAGATAGTGATCCGACGTTACGTTAATGAAAGGAAAAGATAGCCTTTTAATTTGCCCTGTAAGGAAACCTCCTAATGGGACCTCACATCACAAGGCATTGGCGTGCCTGCCCTCAAGGCACCAACTATGAGCAGCAGCCGTTAAAAGCACACGCCATTAACATACGAAGTTAAAGCAAACAGCAGTGGAGCAGTACGTGCAGACCCTCTGGATCAGCTCTAGCTCCAACTGGGGACTCAAACAAACAAACAAATTAGTGGCCAGGGAAGAGAAGATGCTTATCTGCTCTCTTCGACCTCTCCAATGTGAACCCATTGGCTCACTCTCACTCTCACCCAAAAGAGATATCTTAACACATAATAAGTTGTTTTCGGTGGAAGGGACAAGAATGTATAGAAGGTAGAACAATTTTATATAAGGTCCAATAGAACCCTACTTTGTTGCGAAGCCGTGGAAAATATCTTCAAATAATAGTGAAAATGGGCATCAAAATTAAACCACAAAGGACTACCTCATCCGCAAAATCATAGAATTACCATTATTTGCCACAAGTGTGGCCAGTGTGAGTTGAACTCGGCAGCTTTTGTCCCATCTTTGACCCACATATTTTGTCACTTAAGCCGTACTCAATGGTTAGCTATTTGGCTATCTAGATGTGACGTGGAAAGGGAAAAGTAGGAGAGAGAGTAGTCACTAGCTACATGCAAATAGCTAGACTATTTCACGTAGCCCAAGAATATGTGAGAAGAGCATGTGGGTCCAATAATATAAAATAGTTTCTATTATTATCTCTCACCTCCACATCAGCCAACTACGTAGCTAGCACTAGCTATTACCGTTGCGGACGCTCTTATGTGGCTAGACAAGCAAGTGCGTGCAGCAAGCCAACAGCTATATAACCATATTGATTGTACCAATTAAGCATAACCTCATATTACTGTCTTTTAAATAGCGAGTAAATATGTTTGTGTCTTGCAATGGAACCTACATTTTTGTTTCATAGTTACATGCATTATAACTTGTAGCTAGAAGATTTATGTAAAATGATGCCAAGATACACACTATTTTAACTCATATAAGCAGGGAATGTGAGTCCGACTCATAGATGAAAAAAAAGGTTATGTGAGGACATTATGAGATGTAGAATATGATGATGGACAATAGAAAATATAGTACTCCCTTCATTCCAAGTAATATGGCATTTTGGCTTTTATAAATATATTACTCCTTCTATCCCAAAAAGAATGCAACTATGAGAATCGTGCCAATCAAATTTATTAAAGTTTGACCAAATTTATAGTAATAGTTATTAATATTATGTCTCAACCAAGATTTCTTATGTAAATATATTTCATAATTAATCTAATGATACTTATTTTGTCACAAACCGGACGGATTCCGGCGGTGACACGTATCGGGGGCGGGCGGCGGAGGCGGCGGAGGTCGGGTGGGGGCGTGGATCGGCAGCGTGTCGGTGTAGATGACGAGCCCCGACGGACGAATGACGAGGTGAGAGGCAAAGATGATGATGTACGCCAGCCTCCGGCGGCGGGCGATGAGGGGACGGCGGTGGCGAAAAGCGCGGCGTGGCCTGGGGCGACGCGATGGCCGCCTGGGGCGGTGCGACGGCGGCGTGGCGGGCATGGCGGCTTGGCGGCTAGGGGGGTGCACGCGGGCGCGAGGAGAGGGAGAGGGCCTAGGGTCGAGAGTGAAGCAATTGGGTGTTACCCCTTTATTTTTCTTCTTGATCCAAGTGATTACATCTCTCTTGTATTTATAGTTCTGGGAAGACTTGCATGAGAAGTAGATCTCTTTTTTTCCCTAATCTATTTCTATTTTATCCCTAAATACTATTACTTAATGAGGAAGCAAACGACGTGATGACGACAGGTGGTGGCGGGCGGCGGCGGCCAGGGTGAAGATCTCTAGTTTGGTTTTGGCTAATTAGTGACACCTAAGGACTAATCTCTCGATGCTAAGAGTTTAATTAGATTGGAGATTGGTCGTGCCGGAGTTGGTGCATGGTGATCATGGAGGATGGATCGAGGTGATCCAAAAGATGATCAAGCATGCAACTCGGTGGAGTTTCGGAGATCAATTGTCCCCAAGGCAAAGGTATAACCATAGGGCTTTTGATTTCACACCCAAGACACCATAGAGGGTGTGGGTGATTATAGGATCGATAAGCTGTACTATAAAGAGGGGAAAAATTTCGTACATATCGGTTCGATAAGCTGTACGATAAGCTGTACTCATGTGCCTTTAGGTTCAAAATTCATATGCATGCATTCTAACCTAAAGAGCTAACTCCGCACTTGTCGAAAATGTTTTCGAAAATGCTAACACATGGTGTCGAGGTGTTCTTCGACGTGTCGGCAACAAGAATCAAGTGGCGGAAGTCGGTTTGGAGCAAAGGCGAAGGAACGACGACAAAACGACGAAAATTCGCAGCTCAGTGGCGACCGGACGCGGCGACCGGAAGCACGAGGAAACCGGCCGGACGCACCGGTCGGTGAGTCCGGTCAGAATTCGATAAGGGTGTAACCGGGGTTTCGGCCGAGGGCCGACCGGGACGCGACCGACCGGATGCTTCCGGTCTGATCGGGCACGGCCGGACGCGCTGCCGGACCCGGTCGGCCGGGGGTTCGGGTTCTTTAATCGGGGTTGTCGGTTGTGACCGGACCCACCGGCCGGACTCACCGGTGAGTCCGGTCGCGTCCGGTCAGCCGCGTAAAACCGTGGGTTTCCTCCCAACGGCCACATTTCGTGGTGTGGGGTATTTATACCCCCTTGGCTGCCCCTTGCTCTCTCTCTTGGTCATTTGAATCATTCCTAACACCTTTGAGCAAGCAAGCAAGCCTCCCTCCTCTCTCATTCTTGATTTGAGCTTCATTCTTGAGATAAGAGTTGATCCAAGTGCATTGCATCGAGTTCTTGCATCTAGAGGCACTTGGGGATCGTTGTGAGACGGTGGATTAATTTCCCGTTTCTCTTGGAGGCACCGCTCCTAGCCGGCTTGGTGGATTGGTGGAGTTGTTGGCAAGAAGAGGTCATTGTTTCTTGGCCACCTCCGGTTGATTTGTGAGAGGATTACGCACTCCTCGTCGGGAAGACAAAGTGCAAGGAATACATTGCTCGTGTCTTGGGTACCACACTTGTTGAGTGGTGTGTTGAGGCTAGCAAGGGCACCGCCTAGCTCAAACACCATCCTTGTGTTGGTCGGCACAACCGGAGAGTAATTTATCGGTGTACAAGCGAACTCCGGGTCAACACATCGACGTGTCTCTTGTCTTGGTGATTGGTTCATCGTTTCATTGTGTTGATTGGTTCATCCTCTTCCCAGTGATTGGTTCATAGCCTCTACGTGTTGGTATATCGCTCTTACTCTTGTATTTACCTTCCTAGTTTACCTTGTGTAGAGAGCTAGCTTTGCCTTGTGTAGTTGTTCTTGCTAGCATAAGGACCATATTAGGATTGCTCACTAGTTAGAGTAGTGACTTAGCTCTTGTGTGGCATAGAGATCATAGAATATTTTTAGAATTGTCACTAGAGGCTTGCAAGACAATAGAGCTAGTGCAAACCGCTTTACGCCGTGTTTTATACTAATCGGTTTGTTTAGTTGAGCTTGTAGAAAAAATTTTATAGGCTATTCACCCCCCTAGCCATCTAGGACCTTACACAGGGGCGCGCGCGCGCGTGGCCTCCCCCTCCTGGGCTGCTGGGCCGGCCTTTTAGGGTTGTGACTGGCCCTTTTGGGCCCCCCATCCACGGCACATGACATCTCCCCACCGTTCGACGAGACGGCACGTCCACGCATCGCCCAGTCCACCCGCTAGGGGCGAAGGCAATGTTGAACTGGGAAGACGTGTCGTTCGGGCCATAGCGTTGCTGGAGTTGGCCCGTCTTCTCGTTGAAGTTGTTGACAAAGATGGTGTCGTCGTTGAAGCTGATGTTGAAGCTCAGGTTGCCGAAGTAGTCGCTTAACTTGTAGTTGAATGGATGGCGCACGGATGGCCTGGTCGTCGAGGTGTGGATGCCAATCACGTCGTGCGGCGCCCAATCTGGTGCTCGCGCATGGAGTTTGTTGGTTCCGGCGATGCCATGAAACTCGTGGTCGATTGTTGTAGAGAGTTGGGGTAGAACGAGAGCCTCTGGTGTAGCGACGGGGTCGACGAAGTAGGGGATTGATGTGGGTGGCATGTGCCTCTTGTCATCGTCGGTGAAGATAACAAGTCTAAGCTTGCTGAATACCTCAAGGGAGAAGGGGGCGTCGAACTCTGGGGCGAGGTGGATCGCCATGCTCCTTGTGTAGGGCGCCTCTGGTGCACCATAGCATAAGGCAGGTGGCGGCGGGCGGCGGCTAGGGGGCGCATGCGTGCGGCCTCCCCTCCCGGGCTCTTTGGGCCGGCCTTTTAGGGTCTGAATCGGCCCTTTTAGGTCCCCCATCCACGACACATGTCATATTTTGTATCGAACTATAATTGTTAGTATTTTTTTTGTAAACTTTGGTCAAAGTTGAAATCGTTTGACACCATAGAAAGTGAGAATTTCATTCTTTTTTGGGACGGAGACCACTATATTTTTCATGATTGAAACATTTATCCTAATATATATGCATGTTTAATTAGTTTAGACGGTGGCTAGCATTTATGTTTATTTTTAGTTTAACTATAGTAGAAGTATGTAATTGAAAACATATAACATGATTTTATTATTATTATTATTATTATGGAATATTTTGTAAATTTAGATAGAAAATGGAGATACTATGATATCATTATATTTTATAGTGGTATGTGTGGGTAATTTGAAAACAAACTTAGGATGAATTTGTATTGTTTTTCATAGCAGCAGAGATAGATGATTTACGTGCAAATTTAGGGTGGCAGGCATGGTAATATAGATGCAAATTTATGGATCAATGTGCCGAGACAAAAAAAAAAAAAAAAACTATAGGCACAAATGAAAAAATATGTTGTATGTTTATATATATCATTACATGCGTGTGTGTAGATAAGTTTATCATATTACCTCAACAAGTTACACTAGAAAAATGAAAAAAAAAAAAAAAAGAGAAAGAAAACACAAAGATAAGTAATTTTAATTAGTTTGTCTAATACTGAATATGGATGTCTAATACTTGTATCTCATATTCAACAGCGTGCAGAAGTCTGGTTGGGACTGTGATGGGTATCTCTAAATGTGTTTTTTTTTATAGAACTTTGGTCAATCTTCAAATTATTTGACTTCTCAAAAAAGTTGAGAATTACATTCTTATGTGAATAGAGGGGATATAAAGAAAGTGCTACATGGATTTTTATGCGCGGTGAGAGCAAGTATTATGGTGGGCGGTAAGTCTAATCGATATCTATATGGAGGGGAGAGAAACGAAGAGAGATAACGGGATCGGCACGCCGCGCCCAAAGCCGCAAAATGTATGCATGCGCCGCTATGATTTGAGCTTTCTTTCTTTGCTGTGCATTGAAAAATAGGGGCCGCCACCACCGTGTGATGATGTGGCGATTGTTGCAGCCAGTGGCAGGCGAAATCATAGTACTTGCACGAAGCCATTCATAGTACAATGACATTGGACCGATAGATATCTAGTGATATATGATGATAGCCATGTTTTGCATGGTTGGTCCTCCACTAGCTATAGTCTGATGATATGATCATAATAGTAGCAACACTGTAACCCAATTTTGGGCATGAACCATAATGGTACTAGCTTGCTAGATCGATAAAGGACCAATAGTCATCTTTTAACTAGGATGCATAGCTAGAGGTCACCTTTTGTGAGAGAAACACAGTACTGAGCATTCATTGTTTATTCTCTTTAGGTTGTTGATTAGCTGAGATTTGAAACGATATTCTAGTTTCTTTGAGGGGGTGAAACGATATTTTTTAGTTACAAAACAAAAACCTATCAAGGCAAAATAAATCCAAACGAAACATGCTAATTTCCAAACGAAACACGTTTCCAAGGTTTAAGAGCCTTTTCGGCTCTATACATGGCTGCTCCCAACAAGGTCCGCCCATGGTATGACCATGGCCTCCACTGTGGTGGGCCCCACATGAGGCGCCTCCCTCCAAGTGAGTGTGCTTTGTCGTTACTCGCGAACTCCCTCCCCTCCCCTGTTACAAATACCCCCACCCGCCCGGACAGCTTCCCTGCATACTCGCAGCTCGCACATCTCATGGTGTGCCAAGAACGGCAAAAGCCAGCTCTGCCTAGCAGCGCCAAGCGCGCAGCCGCGTCCATGGATGCCAGCCCGGCCCCGCCGCTCCTCCTCCGCGCCCCAACTCCCAGCATTGACCTCAGGGCCGACGCGGCGGCCAGCAAGGCCGCGGCCATGTTCGACCTGCGTCGGGGAGCCCAAGATCCCTGCGCCATTCCTGTGGCCGCAGGAGGAGGCGCGTCCGACCTCGGCCGCGGAGCTGGAGGTGCCGGTGGTGGACGTTGGCGTGCTGCGCAATGGCGACCGCGCGGGTCTCCTGCGCGCCGCGGCGCAGGTGGCCTCGGCGTGCGCGACGCACGGGTTCTTCCAGGTGTGCGGGCACGGCGTGGACGCGGCCCTGGGGCGCGCCGCGCTGGACGGCGCCAGCGACTTCTTCCGGCTGCCGCTGGCCGAGAAGCAGCGCGCCCGGCGCGTCCCCGGCACCGTGTCCGGGTACACGAGCGCGCACGCCGACCGGTTCGCGTCCAAGCTCCCCTGGAAGGAGACCCTGTCCTTCGGCTTCCACGACGGCGCCGCGTCCCCGTGGTCGTGGACTACTTCACCGGCACCCTCGGCCAAGATTTCGAGCCAATGGGGTAAGCGAGTACAGCGGGATTTTTACATTTACCGCACCGCACGTCGGCCCCGTAGCATTGCATTCGACAAACAAATCGAGGCATACGTATGATATGAGACCCATGCATGATACTAGCTACACATGGGTGTGGCAGGCGGGTGTACCAGAGGTACTGCGAGGAGATGAAGGATCTGTCGCTGACGATCATGGAGCTGCTGGAGCTGAGCCTGGGCGTGGAGCGCGGCTACTACCGGGAGTTCTTCGAGGACAGCCGCTCCATCATGCGGTGCAACTACTACCCGCCGTGCCCGGAGCCGGAGCGCACGCTGGGCACGGGCCCGCACTGCGACCCCACGGCGCTGACCATCCTCCTGCAGGACGACGTCGGCGGGCTGGAGGTGCTGGTGGACGGCGAGTGGCGCCCCGTGCGCCCCGTCCCAGGCGCCATGGTCATCAACATCGGCGACACCTTCATGGTAAGCTCCTCTCTCTTGTTCTTCTTTGTTTTTGCCCGAATCCTAGTGGACCTAACTGGACAGATTACAGCACGCACACGTAGGCATGTCATGTAGCAGCAGTCCAGTCCAGTCCACCCCACCCGCTGCAGCACTGTAGTACATAGCGCTGCAATAGAGACATGCGTTCCAGTCGGCTCCATATTCCATCTCGGCGGGCTACAGCTACAGTCCTACACGGACGCGGCTCGTAGGGAGGGCGCGTTCTCTGTATCCACTGCTGCCAGGCCGCCTGGCCGAGGTGAAAGTTGCGACAACACAAGGGACCGGGGGGTTGCTCCTCCTCTCTCTCTCTCTGTTGGTTTGTGCCGTTGGAGCGTTGTGGAGAGGCTGGCGCGGCGGCGGGGACGGCGACCGCGACGGGGGCGCGATACGATGCGATGCGTGCTCGGCAACGACGCTTTCGGCGGGGGCCCCGTGCCCAGGTGCGCGCGGCCTTGTCGCCTTGCCCTGTTTCGTTTTGATGCCCCGCGTCTCGGTGCCCATCCCATCCCATCCGATCCGCTCCGCTCCGCGCCTCCGCCACGCCAGTACGCCACGCGAGCAGCGGTCCTATGCGATGCGCCGCACGTACGAGCCCGTGCCGTGCCGGCTGCTGCTACGCAACTTGGCTGCTGTTGCCCCCCGCGTTTTCTAGCCGTTTCCGCTCGCGATCCGGCACGCGGCGCCCCACCGGGGCTCCAGCTCGGCCCCTTGGCCGTGTGGGTAGCAGGCACTGGCATGCACCCGGTTTCCGCAAGGGACCTGGCCCGCCGATCGACGTCCTGTCCTGTGCCTTCGACAATACATACAGTACTTGTTTTTCAGTGTATATATACGTTGCCGGCACACGGGAAATGATCACGAACGTCTGTCGGTCTGTCCGTCCGTCCGACACGACACGATGATTCTTGTGCACTGTATATGTATACTAACCATCCGTATGTATGTATGTGTGTATGCATGGCATGCAGGCGCTGTCGAACGGGCGGTACAAGAGCTGCCTGCACCGTGCGGTGGTGAACCAGCGGCAGGAGCGGCGGTCGCTGGCCTTCTTCCTGTGCCCGCGCGAGGACCGGGTGGTGCGCCCGCCGCCCAGCAGCGCGACGCCGCGGCAGTACCCGGACTTCACCTGGGCCGAGCTCATGCGCTTCACGCAGCGCCACTACCGGGCCGACACGCGCACGCTGGACGCCTTCACCCGCTGGCTCACCCACGGCCCAGTCCCAGCCCAGCAGGACGCATAGCGGGCGGGCGGGCCAAACAAAACAAGGCCGGCCATCTCTTTCGCCGGGGCCCGCGCAGGGGTACGCCCACGTGCGCGCCCAGGTGGGCGCTGCCCAAGGGCAGGTGGCAGACACGTGGCCTGAGGGCCCGCACCGCCTTCCCATTTTTCATTTTTGGACGCTGCCGCGCATGCCGCATGCGTTGTGTACATATGCAAAAATACATGTATTATTATACAGTACGTATTTTCTATTAATATATTATATATATAAGCAAGGCGGCCCGGTGGCGTTTTCTTGTTTTTATTTGGTTGAAAATGGCATTTTCTTTGTTTTGTCGACAAGTGTTTTGATCCCATTCTATTCTGTGGACCATGGATGATGGTTCAATGTTTGTACCTACTCCACGTAGAGTAGATGGCTCATGTGATGAAACTGGACCGACGCAGATGTCACGTGTGTCACCGGCGTCTGGTAGCGGTAGCGCACGGGTGCCGAATGTTTCCTGGGCCCGGAAGAGAATCGCTCGCTTCTCCTCTCCTCTCACGCTGTGAATGGATGAGGAAAATTTTGCACCGAAAGTACCAGACGTTTCCAACGTTTTTGTGGCGTCCATCGGTCCATGGGCGCCCCAAACTCCCAAGACGTTTCCAGGTTCCAAATCTTTTGGCCTGGCCCAATCTGAGTGTCAACAACCTCCTTCCCAGATTCATTTGCCTCGTCGCTCTACCATGGGTTTCTTTGCTACTTCCATTCCAAATTACAGTTCACTCTGGCTTTTCTAGATACATTAATTTTGTTATGCAACTAGTTATATACTATATTTAGATACATAATAAAAAAATAGATTAAAAAATCAAAGTGAACTACAATTTGGAACGAAGTGAGTTTTTATGTTTGGACATGGGCCGATGGGAGAGGCAAATTTAGGAGACTCCCCTTCAGTTCAGAACTTGAGATGCACAGACCGATTTTGCAGGTACTTAACCAGAGGCCTGGCTTGCCCGGAATCTCTAGCCCATATTTGTCAAAAAAAATAAAAAAAAAAAAAAAGCTAGCCCACAACATTCATCTGAGATGGCGATTGCTGAGTGACAAGGATAAGGCAACAGAAAAAATCTTCTGCAATTTTATCCCTGCGTCGAACCTCTTCCAACCATGCCGCATCCTGAACAGTTTTGTATCTTTCCCGGTGCACCGTTGCTTTCTCACGCAGTGCAGTCTCGCACCACCGAATCCAGTGTACTCGGCGCAGTGACTTGTCACACAGACAGCAGGTCGGTACCAGCAAGCATGTCACTGTAGACAACTGAAGGTGGTGTTAAACAACAACTTGCACAACAGTTCAAATAATATAGCATATGCACAAGAAAGATTGTTCGACTGCTATCCGACAAACTGAAGAAGGTGCCCAATTGAACTGAATGTACTACCTGTGATTTCCAGCACTATCTTACACCAGCGTTGTGAAACAACTAATGGGGGGGAAACAGATGTGTATTATTGTACAGTTACACCAAAGAGTTTGTCCTTTCAGCATCAACAAGAATCATATGCATATCTAGAGACAAAATTCCTCTAATTTACCCTACTTGGTAACAGTTTTCTTCAACACATACATTTCACGTGCTTGTATCGACTTCCTTGGGCCGCCACATCGACTTCTCAACGCAGAGCAAGCCCTCGTTGCCCTTGGTGTAGGTCATTCGCACCTCCCACTGCAGGGATTTGGCCATGCTTTCCAGTTCATTTATTGTGTCTGCAGTGTCCCTCACAATCAGTTTGCCGTGTGGCCTCAATACACGATCAACCTCAGCAAAAACTGCCATCAATTTGCATCTGAAAACAAGCAGCACAGGTTTAGTATCTGAAACAGTACAGGTAAACAACAATGATTTAGTTGTAACATGCATAAAAGCATGCAAACATGCTACTTGTACATATCAAAGAAACATGTCAAACTCAACACATGAAAATCATTATTGTTGTTTTCTTGCTCAACTAATCAAATTAGTTTTTTTTTTTTAGATAATGGATACAGTATCCGGCCTCTACGCCCAGAGATGTACACAGCCCAATTATTAGAGTTTATGGAAAACGAACTAATCAAATTAGTTGGTTTCAGTCTGAGTTTCACTAGTATATAGACCAGAAGGATAGAATAATGTAGAAGATATACAAACCTCTTTGTGAGCTTTGAGAATAGATGGTCTGCGTGTAGAAGATCATACGTTCTTGGGTAAGTGCTGAAAGACTCGCACCAGTCATGGTACATACCAAACAAACCACGCTCGTAAATGATGGGCAGTGTGTCTGGTGAATCAATCGGCACAATATTCATGACCCAGACCTTTTGATCCCTCAGAGCTGCAGCAAAACTGCCATGCGACGATGTAAAGCATTAGTCAAGAAGAAGGTGCTAACGTTCATTTCTCATTGTCAACACTCTTCAGTAAAAAAAAAGTGGGTTTTGTAAACCAAACCCATGAAAGAAAATTTCTGCAGCTTAACTGAAAGAGAGAAAGAAAAATGTTTGATGGCTTATGGTGGACAAGTTGCCCGTTATGTTTTATGCTAGCTATATGCCAGCTTGGGTAACTAGTAGTTATGTAGTGTGATCTGATTTACTTACCCTCCATAAACAGCTCTCATGTCCATGACATTTCTCACTTTGGACCAGTCAATTCCCATGCCATTCACATATGATTTACTTACAACCCGTTTCCAGTGAGCGTTATCTGCCTCGAAATCTTCATTTGCAGGCTTTCCATATACACCAACCTTGGAGCCATCAATCCAGAAAGGGGTCTTCTCAACCCTTTGCGGCCATAACTCTGGCCATTTTGATCCTCGAACTTTTGAGCCACCAGGCAGTTTTTGTGCATGCATGCTTGCAAAGGTACATTCCTGCAAGACAAATGGTTGTGTAAGGAAAGCAGACAAGCACTTCTCCACATTGAAAATATATTATTCTCAAAGAACCAAAACCATACCAAGCAGCATCTGCATCATCAGATTCCTTGCACAATGGTGGGCTGTTTTCAGTTCTTTTCTCATAGCAAATGTTGTCCATTGGTTTCTGATATATGACCATACCAACTTGGTTTAACTTATCCTTAGTCTTGTTGACCATCTTCCAGCACATGGACTTTGTCAAAGCGGACATGGCTGAAAAGAGTAAGTGGTCACATGTTATAATAAAATTCAATTATGCAGAGTAAGCCCATAGCATGTACTTTGAACAAAATGCAATCCTTCCCCATCCATGAAAGAAGTTGGCGCCTCTACTTAGGATTATTCAGTACTTTTACTCATGTCTACTGAATTTGTTTTGTCGATGGTTGCTATACAGGAAAGGAGGAAGTAGGGAGTAGCTAAACTTACACAACCGATAGTCTGATCTTCTCTTTCACGTATCTCAGTGTACAAAACATAAATTTTGGTATGGATGCCTTATTAAAGATGGGAGGCGGTATGGTATTTCGACATAACACATCAAGTTACCCAGCTACCCTACTTATGGATATACAATTGCCACAAAATGATGGTAAGCAGTTTTGATACGTGACATTAACATAAGAACTTCCTTCAGTTAGGGTGAAACTAAACAAAGCAGTTACGAAAATACCATTCCAAATCTCAACATCCTCTGGGAGCTTTTGGTAAACAGGAGTGGCAGACCAGACAAAGTAACCACCAGGGCGTAACAAGCGGTTCAATTCCAGCAAAAGCATGCCACCTAAAAAAGTAGCAGCAGTCAGCAATAAGTTCCAATTCTATGGCAAATCAATAAAAGAAAGGGACAGACATGTCACCAACAAGACAAACCTTCAATGTGCCAAGGGACCCTGCAACGAGCGCAATGAATGACATCAAAGACTCTGCTGGGGTATGGAAGCCGCTTGGTGCCCATCACAGCTGATATTGCTGGAATTCCCCTTTCTAATGCAAATTGTACTTGAGCTTCATGCTCATCTTTTGGAGCAAAAGACATGGTAAGCACATCTCTATCAAACATGTAGCCTCCAAAGCTGGCAACTCCACAACCAACATCTAAAATGACGCGGCTTCGTTTGCCCCATGCAATATCAGGCAGTGCCTGTGAACGGCAGTTTAATCAGCATGGGATGAAAACAAGTGTGATAACATCAAGTTCAAAGAAGTAACATGAAACTTCCATTATCATAGTGCAGTACTCAATTATTTGCTAAATCAATGTAGGGATGAGACAAAAAAAAAAGGAAAGTTTTATCCGCCAGAATGAGAGGCCAGAAACACAGGAATGACTGAAAGCCTGATGTCATTTTAGCCTAACACATAGAAAGTTAAAAACTATCACATGTAGATTTCTATATTTATGTTTGTGGAATAGTATAACAACGAATCAATCACTGATGCTCAAAAGTGTGAGGCAGATAAGTACAAGTCTAAGGGGTGACTAATATGGGATGGTGGGATGAAGATAATATACCTGTTGAATAGTATCAATATAGTGGAGGGCACCATTCTTGAACTGAGTCCCACCCCAGGGAACAGGAGGTAGTCACCTGAGACCTTAACCCAATTTTGATGCCCCTTGTACTCTGCGAGCTTAGTGTGAGGAACATTGCTGTACCATACCTGCAAAAAGCAAAGAACATGACAATAAGCAAACATACATCTTGGTCAGCTAAAAAAAATGATTCGGTGTTTTGTACAATTTAGAATAGACAGAATCACCTTGTCCCTGCTCTTTGGCCATTCAATTGGGCGTTTGTATCCCTCTGGGAGTGGAACAAGGCAGGTAGGAGGCTCCTCAGGGCAATGCCTCTCACGATGTTCATAGTGTTTGGTAGTTCGAAGCTTCTTGATAGCCTTCTCATTGTCAAGGCAAGGTATGTAATCTGTCGAGGCACTGCTATTACATAATTTCCAGGTATAGCTGGTTGCATCACCTGAAGACTTTGATGACGCTTGGACTTCTTTTTTCATTCTTGGACTCCGCAGCCTGTGTGGGGAATGAAGCATTCTGGGTATTTGACTCCTTCAGAAGCTCTGATTGGGCCCCATCCGAAATACCTCGTTGGAGTTTGAGCTCTGATCCTTCTCTCCATTTTCTTCCACCTTCTCTTCTATCTGAGGTTGCTCCTCCTGAGTGGCATCACCTTCAGACTTCTCTTCTTGATCGTCCTTACTCTCACCATCAGTTTTTTTCATCACCACTCTCATTTGTGATTTCCTCATCTTTCTTCTCCCCATCACCATCATTTTTCAAGTCATCTGACCGCCCTTCTGATTTTCCATTTGCATCATCAAACATATCCTTGGTCTCCGCTTTCTCTGTTGGCACTTCCGGCTCCTTCTCTTCAGGCTTCTCCTCTGGCTTCTCAGTGAACTTCTCTTCCTCAGGTGCCTTGTTATTCGGCTCCTCTGGGACCGTTGTATCATTGTTGTCGGTGTCCTCAAATTTCTCAGAACCTTCACCGGCATTACCAGATGGTGCCTCCTGTGAGGCCCCGAAATTGACAGGCGCAGGCTCCTGCTTCACCACCGGCTTCTTATTCGACGAGATCTCCAGCGGGAAGACAGTGGACGAGGTCATCATCCACGCGCCGACCAGGCAGAGCGCCACAAAGACGACGACCGTGGTGGTCGTGCAGAACGACGACAACGACGACGACGGCCGGCGGCCGTCCATCTTCCCACCTCGGCCAAATGCCATCAGTGCCTGGCGAACATGTACCGGAGGCACCAGCCTTCACGCGGTTTACCTCCACCAACTACAGCTGGACCAAGAACCCCAAAAAATCGCAGCTTTGTCTGCTCGCTATGCAGCTACAGCCGCGCGGCACCTGAAGCAAGCAAACCACAAAAGAAGTTAAAATCGCTAGCTGCGGGTTTAAATCAAGCTGATGGCTGGATCTAAGTAAGGAAAAGCTGGATCTACTGAAGCAACACCGAAAGGAAGATCCGTTATCGGTGCTATTAGCTTCTTGTTTGCTACTACTAGAACAACAGCGGCTCTTTCCCGGTATAAGAACACGGGAAAACGCGGAGAAATCACCCCCGTGTGGCCAAACATGGAAAGCAATTTAGTAAAGCGTGTGCATTAAAAACCCCCCGTTCTGTTCCTTCCGCGGAGAGGAGAGCTACCGCCCGCATCTTCCAATTGAGCTGGTTCTCGGCTGGGCGCAATCGCAAAACGCGCACTAATCAATGTCGGCTTCCACAAAATGAACTAATCCGGCAGCTCGCTCGCTGGCTGGCTAGCTCATCGGCGGCGGGGGGCCGGAACCAGCTTTGCTGGATCGATCCACGGCAGCAAGCGCGTGCAGGGAGAGAGAAGGGAGCAGCAATGCGAAGGCGGTGGGATGGTACCTCGCCGGAACCGACCGGAGCTGTCGCGGTGGCCGGCCCTCCGCGCGGATCTGGAAGAGGAGCGAGGAAGGTGAAGGCGATGCGCGTCCGATCCTTGGGTTCTCCCTGCCTCCGCACTGGCCTCGCCGCGTTATAAAGGCAGGCGGGCAACGCAGTGGGAGTGGAGTGCAACCTGCCTGCTGTGTCTAGTGTGTGAAGATGAAGACTGAAGAGGCGGAAGCGGAAGCGGAGGAGATGGGTTCGCATTAGACGACCGTACGTGATTATTATACTACTAATACAATACGTGGTACAGTACGGGTTAGGTTACTCGGGAAATCTTGACCCAAATGTCTGATCTGAGTGTTTGGTAGTAGTTTTGTGGATTTGCCCCTTTTAAATGTTGCTATTTCTCCCGGGTCAGAGCTAGAGAAGAAATGGCGATGTTTTTAACTGGAGAGAAGAGTTGGCCGAGACCATGATCGAAGGACGTGGAGACCAACCTTTTTTTGTTCTAATCGGAGCAGCAACGCAACGAGTAGAGTAGTATTAGGGCCAAGGGCACACACGGTGTGAGTGCGATGGTGCGAGTGGGCCCCGGTGGTAGTAAGTGCGTACGCGCCCGCCGCCCGGCCGCGACGACGTCGTCCAGTGCACCGCCTGCTGTTGGGCGCTGCGGGTCCTCCGCGCGAACGGCGCAGTGAACCGGGCGCGTGCATCCCGGGAGCGGCTTTGTCGGTGGCGGCCGTCGGCATCGCCCGACCTGGTCGATCGGCCACGGACCCGGAGCGTCACGACTCACGAGGGATGCTGATTGGGAGCGGGTGAGTGGGGCTGGTTAGGAACAATCCCATTCCGGCCCACCCGGCTGGGGCTGGCCCACTAGTCACTAATGGCTCATTCGCTGGGCTGGCTAAAATGCCGCCTGCCCAACAACCAAAACCACGGTGGCGCCATGGTGAACTGGTGCCGAATGCCACGCCTCGCTCCACGAGGCCGGCGCGTACCCTTCTCTTGTCTACGGGCAGAGACCAGTTGACTCTCTCGTCATTGGGGGCCATGTTGACTCGTACTGCTAGTAATACTAGGTTGACTTTTCAATTCAAATAAAGCAGCAGTGCAAAGCTGCCCACCGATGGGCACAACAGGTCTTTTTTCTAACTCCGTTTTTGTACGTACATACTGTCCCGGCCGCGCCTGTGTAATCTTAAACAAAAACCTGTCATCTCATTATCATCCAATCAGCACTCCACCTGTTCTGTTTTGTTCCCTGCTGCTGGGGGACATTACCATACAGCTTAGCAATGCCCCCACTGTTGGATAATTCCCATGTCATTCTCATCATCAGACCATCTTCTCATGCCGGCAGCAGGTCTATCGTCCCGTGCCGCTTGGCGCTTGAAGCAGCAAGCAGGAGAGAGAGCCACCGTTCTATGGATCCGAGAGAGGATTGAGACGGAAGCACGTGCTGCTCCTGGATGGCTGGATCGGATCCAGATCGACCAACCTCATCCTCAGCAACAATGGCAATGATCGCGAGCGCGGCTGGACTTTACGTCGTCTTGCACAAGCGGAACAGAGAAAAGCCACGGAACTTTGCCGACCGCGATGCGCTGACACGAGGATCATCGGCCCGGTTAAGCGGCCTTCAATGCAAGCTGCCTAAGGCCTCGTTCGGTTGTCCAGATTTCAATCCGGGCCTTGATTTCTTCCAGCCCGGGAACGAGTGAATCCAGCTGTTTCACTGCTTCCGTCGCCCCTCACTAGGTTTCGTTCCGGAGGTACTATGGTCTGGCTTCGTTCCGGGCCGAATAGGAGGGAAAAGGCTAGGATTCATCAAGTTTGGTTCCGGACTGAATCTAACCGAACAGCCAAATCAGACCCGACCAGACTTCGAATCGGGCCAAGTCAATCCAAGCGGATTAGGCCGCGTTCCAGGCCGTTCCTGGTGCAACCGAACGAGGCCTAATCATGCTTCATGCGTGTTGGGAGAGCTCATCCGTACCTAAGCTTGGGTCATCCTCCAGGATCAGTGTGCTGCGGCGGCCCCCGCGACGTGCTACTCTACACCATACAGAGTCAGGGGTGTTCAGTTGCAACACAGTAACCCCCGCTTCTGGCTGTCATATCGAATCTTTTATTGTATTTTTGGGGATTAAATGTAGGTAAATAAAAAAACTAATTTGGGCTGATTTCCTCCAGCATCTTTTTAAGCTTAGTTGTCCATGGTTGGACAATAATTATCAAATACAATCGTGCTTACTTCAACCCAAAATATTTCACCAACTAAAACACACCCTCAGTCAGAAACATGTGCTGCGACGGCCGACGGGCGAGGCTGCTCTCCTATGTACAGTAGACCGCGTTCCTAACGTGAGGATGTCGTGCTGGTGTTCCTTTCGCGGCACGTACTCTTTGCAAAACTGCAATCAGCTGATGTTCCGTACTACACCGGAGAGAGTTTGTAGTGCAATGCAAACCCCGCCGCAAAAGATCATAGAGAAAGGTGCAATGTTTCAGTTGCTTGGAACGCACCGCTCACTTGACCGAGTGACCATGCACAACCCACTCAGCACCTTCCTGTCAATCATTCTTCTTCTTCTTCTTCTTCATTTTGAGGAATTAGGCAAACTTTGCATTGTTTAGATGTCTTTAAAATTTCAAAACTTTTTAAAATTGAGCCACTTTTTGGAATTTTGGAACTAAATAGACTTGTAAGTTTTGAACGTAAAGATTTAGATGTAAAGTTTAGAGCCATTTACTCCTAATACAAAAACCACTTTTTGGAGTTTTGGATATCAAGATTTGGATGAAAAACTTACAGCTGTTTGGAATGTAATAATTTGGAATTGGAATATAAAGTTTTTGCATCTAAACAAGGTCACTCGATAGAATGGTTATATCAGTTAGTGCAAGCAATTAGATGATACAATTGGTGTGTGTGTGGGTGGGGGGGGGGGCAATTATCAGTCTTACCCACCTGCTTCACCAGAGCTGCGGGTCACGTCAATTAGCAGTTGGTTTGCCTCTTTGTGTATCTTTTCCTTTCCTTCCGCGCAGGGGCATGCATGGCAAAGGACGCGAGTGCGAGCACATCCGATTCCGGCCGCCAGAGGAAACACACCAACCCACCACAGTCGGTCAGTCGCACAGCTTCACAAATCACAGCCGCCATCCAAGTTCAGCGTCAGCATCACACCCAACACCAGTATAGGCCTACATTGAAATTTGGGGAAAAAAACCAAAAAAAAAGAAAAAAAAAAATGCTTGGGATGATCTCCAAAACAGACTTTACAAGTTGGAGTGCTAATCAAGTAGACAAGTATGGTGGGATGTCCATGGGGAGCTCCTTGTCAGACTCCATGACAGCGAACCATCGGATTTTAGGGAGTTGTATGGTATGGATAATCCTGAGAAAATATCCGGATGCTTCATTTTGAGAGAGTATTCATGCTTCATGGGTATGCAATTTAGAAAGTACGGTGCGGGGAAATACCGTCTCTGCGGAAGCAAACAGTTTGTGACAGTGTAGGAAAGAATTTAATTTGTGAATTATATTGGCGTATCCCTTTTTATTTTTTAAAAAAAACTGTCCTGCCTTTTTTTTTTTTTTTTTTTTTTTTGAGAATACTGGGAGAACAAAGAAGATCGGAGATGGACCTGCCGTGCGGGCCTGTCTGTCGGCCTTCCCAACCTGGAACGAGCAGAGGCCCGGCCCGGTCCGGTTTTGAAGTCGACCTGACTCGATCCGACGGGCCTAAGTAGGCCGGAGAAGTATGCAAAGGGCCCGCTGATCTATCTCCTCCTGCTTAGACCGTGCGCCATGAGCGGATGGCCCAAGTGGAAATCCAACATGGGGTTACATGGCAGTTTTTTGCTAAAAACAAACTTTCCTTTTTTTTTTTTCCTTTTTCCGCGAAAACGATCACTGATTTTTTTTAAAAAAACTCTGACTTTTTATTTTGACTTTTTTTTTTTAACTATGAATTGCCTGATCACAGAAATCACAGTGAACCTTCAAAGAGGAAGTATTACACATGGAGTTGGAAAAAGAGTTGAGTATTCCTAGAGTATTTTCTTGTTAAACGGACAACATTTCCAGATTGATCAGCAGTCAGCTGTACTCACAACAAGATTTGAGTTTACCCTGCAGACCAATCGTAATTTCAGATATTTCTGTACGCTAATCTTTTTGTGCCAATAACGTGTACGTACAGATGTAGCAATGAATAATCTTTCTGAATCTGATCGAAATAGTATGGAAGTACTCCTACTATTGACTATCCGATCCTTTCGTTTTAAACAGCTGTGGACGTTCTCCAAAGCAAATGAAAGCCGAAACCAATGGATCGGCGCCGCTACCGCATTGCAGTTCAGGATCCGTCCAAACGGACCAGCAGAACAACGGCGCAGACCGCAAAGTTTGAGCAGTAAACGGCGTGCCTCGCTTCGGCGGTTCCTATCTTAGCCGCCGAGACGACCCTGACGCGCTCTGAAACAGCGGAGAATTCAGGCTGGACCGGACAAAAACCATGTCGCTCGAGCAGAGAGCTCGGCGATGGCGACGCCGCCGTTTGTAGCTATCTGGCTAGTCATTTACTCTGGATTGAGAGCGGTGTTCTCTTATCTTAGCACTTAGCAGCCGTCATGAGCTCATCAGCTGTGTTTTGTCCGTTGCCTAACTTTTTTTAAAACATCAGCTCATCAACTTTTTTTTTTTTGTTGCTAGCGGTAACTGGATCTGGATGGGCTTGTCGTAATGTCGTTGGTGGCTTGGTGCGAGAGCAAAAGCTGTGTGCCGTGTGCGGAGCAGGGGCTGCATTTCCTCTCATAGATTCGGATCCTATTAAACGGTTTGATTTTTGATCTATCGGCAAGACTCTCACAATGTAGACTCTACCATAAAGTTTAACCTTATTTATTACCATCATATTTATTACACTTTGCTGATGTAACACTGACATGACGAAGATATATTTATAAAAGAAAGAGAAAAAACAAGACTCAAGTATTATTTGGACTCCAAGTCCACATTTCCCCACGGGTAATAAATAGTTTTAGGCTACATGGTAGAGTCCGCATTTTGAGTGCTCTCAGAATAAATAGAAATTATATTTTCTCTGTCCCAAAACTAATAAAAATACTTGATTCCTAACTCCTAGAAATCAAATCGTTTTAAACTTAACTACTCCCTCCGTCCAAAAAAAGAATGACGCTATGAGAAGCGTGCAAGTCAAATTTCTCTAATTTGACTAAGTGTGTAGAAAATATATGCAACATTTATATCTTCATATAAATTTATTAAAAACTAGACTTAAAAGATTTTTTTCGGTGACACTAATTACTTAGTATAAATATTTATATATTTTAATATATAATTTCTGGTAGTTTAAAAATGTTAACTTTTTGGAAAACGAGAATGACATCTATTTTGAGACAAAAGAGTGAACTGTTTTTAACTTAAAATAAATTGATCCTTGAAAAAAAAAAAAAAATGTTTTGGAGGCTGAGGCAGAACAGGTAGCGCGCCTTTTAGAAACAAGGGCGCCCTAGAAACAAAAGCAACACTCCGGCTAAAGTGCCATCTCCGAATGAGTGATCTGTAGCAACACATACACACCCCTTGCAAAGTCAATTATGTTGTTTGCTGGAACCAGGCAACATATACTCGTACACAACACTCCGGGAGTAGCCCCGTCCCGTGCGCTTTCTGAGAAACAGCTTTGCCTCGTTCGGCTGGCTGGTCTTAATTTCTTTGTGAGAGAAAAAAAATCTTGTTACATTTGTTTGGTCTTTGGTTTGATGTAAGACAAAGAAACTTGTTGGTTTGGTGGCTAACAAGCCAGCCGAACAAGAAGCCACAACCACAGGGAGACGCGAGATGAGATATGGATGTTGTACGTTTTTTTCTATTAATCCAGAGATGTTGTTCTAGTGTTCCACATCCAAAGCCACAACCACAGGGAGACGCGAGATGAGATTTGACTGTTCGCTGAGCGATAGGCCCGAAGACGATCCCGTCTGGTCGTGGAAGTCCAGGCTTGGCGGCCGCACGCCCACCGCCGTCGCCGCCTCCTTTACCTACACCTACACGTGCGGATTGACCACGGCCCAGCTGCCTGCTGACTACTGTAGATCTCCCCTCGTTTTTCAACGTGTTCAGTGTCTCGCGGTGCGGTTTTCAATATGTTCGGCAGGCCAGCTTTTCCTGCCACAGCACGTTTTGCCCCCTTCAACATGGCGTATGGTTCAGAATTTCAGAAACGTTCCTTCGTCCATAAGCACTAGTTTCTTGCGCGCGCCCATGCGCGCGGCGATTCCACGGTACATCGTGAGAACGTAAATGAAGACCCGTGGCATCCTAGACAGTCAGAAGACAGGTGTATAGAAGAACTAATACTTGATATTTATATTACATGGTAGAGATAGATTGTTCAAAAGGACACCACGTTATTAAAGAACGTAGTGATGTGCCTGACCGGCGGATGTTCATAACATATACAGCAGCAGAGACAAAGCTAACTAAACATAGTTAAAAACAACATAGATGGTCGCCAGGCTCCAGAAAGACGATGTTCATTGGTGACAGCGGGTGGGTGATCAGCTCCTTAGACGTGCTTCTGGCGATGATGAAGGAGCTAATACCAGTGGCCACTCCTGTCGGATTCGATGCTGGGCGTTGAAGCTCCTGTTTGTTGATGTAGGTGTTAGAAACAAATATTTGTAGTCCATTTTCGGTGCTGTTGGCTGCTATACCTGCACGGCTCAACGGCCTGACCGGCCCCTTAATTTAAATTCATTTTTTCCTTAATGTTCTAAATTTCAAAGAATGGCTTAAAGGAACACTAACCAGGCTTCTCTAGAAAAAATTCTAAGACAATAAAAAGTCACTATTTATGCAAAAAAAATGTATCAGATTTGTTAAGGTATTAGCGATCACATGCAGCCATGCTAATCACTCATAAACCAAATGCTTCTTAGTTCAGAAGATGTTAACCTTGAGCTAGAAACCTGATGTATAGAAAGCAAAAAAAAAAAAAAAAAAAAAAAAAAAAAGGATCACAACAAAAGGATGAAAATTATATAAAGAGGATGCATACTTCGTCGCACGTTCTGAATTACTCTACAACTCTACTATGTGGACACCTGGAACTAATTAATTATATATAAGCAGAAGCAGCATCAAAACGCAATTAATGCACAGTAATAGAAACTCTGAAGTGTGTACCTACAAAATATATCCCTTACATGTATTGGCTGCATCTTGGTTAGCAGAGGAGCTGACAGTAATTTTTTTCTTCAATCTGCATAGCAGAGGCACATCAATTAATAAGTTGAACTACCAAATGCAGCCATGCTAATCACTCATAAACAAAATGCTTCTTAGTCCAGAAGATGTTAACCTTGAGCTAGAAACCTGATGTATAGAAAGCAAAATAAAAGATGGATCACAACAAAAGCTAAAAGATTATATAAAGAGGATGCATACTTTCGTCGTACCTTTTGAATTACTCCACAACTCTACTATGTGGACACCTGGGACTAATTAAGTAAAAAGCAGAAGCAGCATCAAAAACGCAATTAATGCACAGTAATAGAAACTCTGAAGTGTGTAGCTACAAAATCTATCACTTTTGTATTGGCAGCATCTTGGTTAGCAGAGGAGCTGATAGTAATTAATAATTATTTTCTTCAATCTGCCTAGCAGAGGCACATCAATTAGAAGGAAATTTGACAGACTCAATGCACATTTGTGCAGTTGCACACTATCCAACTTTTCATTACATTTTAAATCGAAATAGGTGCCTCAAATATTATTAGAAAGCCATACGGTATCCCTAACCAGAATTTTGTAGTATCAAAGCAAACAAACACAAATTGCTACATCAACTCCTTTCATATGTTGGTACGAAGCTACAAAACTACCAAATGGATGTATGTAGACACATAGGTGACATGGAACAAAGTGACATGACTACTAAACAATTCAATCTAAAAAAATATGCTGGTGTAGGATTTTGTGGCCAGCCAAAAATTACTGTAAATGTAAAGAACTCATGCCATCAATCTACAAGCATCACAATTTGACCATATAGTGCATTTTGAACCTGATCCTGTAGGACACACGGAAATGAGGAACCATTTCACTGTTACGAAGCTCTTATCCTTTATTAAAAATGAGTAAAGCATGAATTGGGAAGCACACAAAGAAGAAAGAATGGAACTTACAAATGCACATGTAATGCACCCAGCCCCAGTCCTAGCCTAAGTTCTGCCTGTACAAACCAAATGGATGCTTCTCCAACATGTGCTGACTTTGGTGCCTCTGCACACTCTCCTTCATCTTGTGATTCTTGTCTCCTTTGACGGCTGTCATCAGGACAGTGTGGCCAATGAATCAACAAATTCATCATCAACCAGTACAGAATAGCGGCAAAATGAAGGTCAAACAACAAGCATAATTTAATATTCAGTTCATTTCATTACCAGGCATACAAAGAAACTTCCTGCATCGACACCGTAGACCGGTGTTCCGTCTCCAGCCCTCTCGAAAACAACCGACGCATGGCAAACCACATTTAGCTGCTGCATCTTCCAGCAGAGCTAGGTCCCCAACCACAAACATGTCTCCCCTATCCTGTACAGCCAAAAAGGCCACCGACAACCAAAAGAAGGGAACACAAACACACGCGACCGTAAGATGGCCAGCCGGAGATGAGCAGACGGCAGGAGTTGAAAAAAAATAAAAACCGCACCCAGACACGGTTAGAATCCTCCACAGCACATCACAAAACTCCGCCAATCAAGAAGTGCGTTCAAATCGAATCATACCAGGAGTGACTGTCCCCACGGATGAGAAGTGGCGAACACCAATCCGGCGCGCAGTCGTTGCAGACACTCCAATGCAGGCAGCCGACGGCTCAACCCTGCGTTGCGGCAGCTGAATCCTCCGCTCCGGCGGCCGCACCCACCGACTGGACACCCAAGCAAGAGCGGGCGCGGACCCCCTGCACACAGTGTAAGCAAAGGAAAGAAAGCATTAGGGGCTACAGGAGGACCAATGTGAACCCGGGCCGGGCGCCGGGAAGAGGATGGCGGCCGGGGACGCATTTAAGGAGGCGAGGGGAGAGGCGACCCGGCAAAGAAGACGCAACACGGCGGAGGAGAGGAAAAGTGGGAAGGCGCTCTTGCAATTTACGCCCGTGACGGGTCGCTCACCCAACCTAGCTCCGGCCCGGGAAAGCACCGCGGGCGTACCAGCGATAGACGCCGACATTCGACCCCATAGGCCGGGCGGAGCCCAACGGTCGGCGGGGGACACTCCATCCTATGTGTGCCCACTCCACCACGGAGCCACGGGCGTAAGAAGCGACGAGCCCGGATCCAAACGAGCGAGGCGACTCCAACGACGCCGACTACCGGGCCTAAGCATGGCAAAGAACCGCGGAGCCCATGCCGCCTCACACCGATCCGCTCCCTAGTCCCCAGCTTAATGCACCAAAGACAGGGCACCGCCGAACGGCCTCGAACGCACGCTGAAAACCCCGTTGGGGGCGGGCCCCGTGCGCCCGCGACAGCGGCGCTTCGACAACGGGCGTCTGGCGGCATGGGGGCGGGCGAGGCGGCAGCGCGAAGGGCGGCGGGGCGATCTGCCGCCCGCCCCGCAGCGGCCAACCAACCACCAAACGGCAGCGTCCACGGGCGGACCAATCTACGAGGCGGCGCCCAGCGACGCTTCGCCTGGCTCCCACTCTGACCCGGGGGGGCCGCTGAACTCCTGTTCACGCGGAAAGTCGAGGCGCCGCTTGCCGTGGATGAAGATCTGGGGGCGCCAAAATAATTTTCTTTGTCGTGGCCACCACAGGAGCGGGGTTTTCTCCACACCCAATTTTCTCTTTAAATAGGATAGCATACTCACTCCTGCATACATCACCTTGCTAGCTGCAATACAAGTGTACGTACCACGGGTCCAAACGTTCAGTCCAATGTTTCCCTCTTCTACAAGAGGTGTGCTCTGAATACAGACGAACAACAACACTAGAACTTCAGACCAGACCAGCAGAATGATCAAAATAGCATAATTCCCCTTTTTTCTTTTCCATTTTTTCAAAAGAACCAACAGCTACAATATATATGGCCTGCTGTACCTACTACCCCCATTGGAGATTGCAACTACAAGCCCTTATAAAATAAAATTACTACAGTATAACTAACCAATGAAGGAACAGAAACCCTGCACTGAACCAATCATGTACTGTATGTATATGTACAAGAACACACATGCAACACGCACGATCCCAATTCAGCACTGTGCCATCCGGCCGTCGTCTCCCTCCCCTTCCGGCGGGGGCCACACGGTCTCATTGCCGCCTCAGTCTTATCCAATCCAGCTATAGTTTCATAAACCTATCTCCTCCTTACAAGTCAACAATGGCGGCTCGCCTGAGTCAAGCCCACACCACACGGTTGGCATTGCATCGCGCTGCCCAAGACAGATCGGCCAGCCAACGAACCAACCGCAGCCGAGGATGGGTGTTTGCATCCCTGCTTCTTTTTTTTTTTTTTCTTTTAATAAATTTTCCCCTTGATTGTGACGAACTGATGAGCGTCGTCTAGAACGGCTTGCCCCAGTACATGAGGATGTCCTGCAGCAGCGGGTCGCCGGCGTGGCAGCCTCCGACGGGGTCGACGAGCATGGAGCCGGCGGGGTTCACGGGGTCGGAGGCGAAGGTGCGCTCCCACTCGCTGATCTTGGGCTGGCTCTGCACCTCACGGTCGCACGCCAGCTGCTGCTCCGGCGACAGCACCTGCTCCGAGCAGCTGGAGTCGGCGTGCAGACGCGGCATCGAGTCCGACGGCCGGTCGTAGTACGCCGCCAGGTCGGCCGGGAACGCGGCTGGGGAAGCCCGCCCGGTGCCGCCACGAACGGCTTCTGCTCCGGTGGGGAGCTCACCGCCGCCCCCGCGAACACTGGCTTGTGGTCGCCGGCCGATGGCTTCTCCAGCCCGCCCTTCTTGTTGTAGATGCGGCACAGGACCCAGTCATCCAACTGCACCCATCAATCAACAGAATAAACAATTTGTCAGATGCATGATCACGTAAGCACTAGTGCAATTGTGCAAAACTGATAATTATATGATGAGCTAAAGAGTACTTGTATAATCACAAAGCGTCATTTCGATGTCTAATCCCAGACCCCACAAGAACTCTATTCATATATCCAAGTTGTTGTCCTGCGTCTTTGCTGCCGTCGCCGTCGCAGGGCGCGACGGGCGAAAATGATTGGTTCGCCATCAGGGATGGCATCAAATGCTTCCACACCAAGGACAGCGACCCAATCGAATCATTTGGGCAAGTTGCGCCGGTGCAGGTGCAGCCCCCCTAGCATGGCCCATTCCGTAAAATTTCAGCGGCCCAAAACCGTGGGCCACGCTAGCTTATCTATCCCCGCATTCATTTTTCATTTCGAAAGCAACACATTATCGTCGAGTTTCGACCCCTTTTGTAATTTGTTTGATTTGACGCGATTGATGACACGAATTTGGACGGACGGCGAGGTGTGCTTACCCTGAGGCTGTTCTTCTTGCGGGCGGAGCGGTCGACGTCGGCGAGGCGGTACTCGTGCATGATCCAGTTGGTCTTCTCGCCCTTGGGCGCCTTGCCGGCGTAGAAGACGAGCGCCTTCTTGATGGCGAGCGGCGGGCGTGCCCACCGGCTTGTCGGCACCGGTGGCCTTCCAGTAGCCGGACCCGGCGGCGCGGTTGGGCCTCGACCCGTTCGGGTACTTGCGGTCCCGCGGGGAGAAGAAGTACCACTCCTTCTCGCCGTACAGTGCCATCCCTGCACACACACACATAAAAAGATCGATCAGCTCGATCACCATCGATCATCACGGCGGCCGGATGGCTGCTGCATGCAAGAAGATCATCCATCGAGGAGGAGGACGACGTACTGGGGAGCTGCCATGGGTCGAACTTGTAGAGGTCGATCTCGGCGATGATGGGGACGGCGATGGGCAGGCCGGCGCATCGGCGGCAGAGGTAGTGCATCACCAGCTCCTCGTCCGTCGGGTGGAACCGGAACCCCGGCGGCAGCTGCAGATCCCTGACCGCCGCCGCTCATCGTGTTCCTCTCAATCGCTACACTAGCTAGGTAGGCTGCTCTCGATCTCCCTGCTGGCTGCTGCTAATGGTAGGAAAGGGGAGGAGGGCTTGAAACTTGTTCCGAGTGCGGAGCCGGGCATTTATAGCCGCGGGCGACCGCGACACGTGTGGCCCGAGCGCCGGCCCCGCGCCCGCGCGGCAGCGCACACGTGGAGCCCCGGCTCTGACCGGTTGACCGCGACACGTGGACGCCGAGAGGCGGCGCCAATTCTGTCACTGCTTACGTCACCATTCTTGGACGGACGCGGGCTCGCGTCAGCGTGGCGTGGGGTCCACCGCTGGCTGGCGCCGCCCGAAAGGCGGCACCGGGACCTTCCGGTGGCGGCGCGACACGTCGGGGCAGGGCGGCCAGCGGTGGGGCGGCCGGGAGAGTACGGATGGATGGCGCTGGCGCGGTGGTGTGTGCCGTGAGCGTGATGGGGCAGGATAAGGATGAGTCGACGGCGACGCTGGAGATGATGAGGCAGGCGAGGCGGCCAAGAGTTATGCGCGCGGTAGGTGCGTGCGTAGTTGGGAGTTAGTACCACGCCGGGGGCCATTTTCTTTTTCTTTTTCTTTTTCTTGTTATATACTCCTATATGACAAAAAAATAAGGAAAAGGAAAACGAAGATAAGGGAGAGCCAGCCAGCTAGCTGATTTTGGAGCATTTAGGAGTATGATTGCTATGAGATTTGATCCTTTATTGAGTATATAAAGCTAATTGCTACAACCATAATTGGATATTGGATATTTATATAGGGATGAAACGGACTGACTAGCTAGCATCCCTATAGCTTGCTTATTCATAGAGATATGTTTTAGTGCAGCAGTGGCACACGTAAGCCTATATATAACAATAAAATAAATGTGTCTTAGTGTGGTCTCTTCTTGTCCTCCACCCTGATCTTTCTATATATATAAATATATAAATAAAATTAGCGCATTAGGATTTGGAAATAGAATTAAAAAATATTTTTTTGTCATCAAATGTACAGAAGAATGGATATATTACCTATAACGTGAATATGTTCTTGTAATCTATTCCCTCATTCCTAAAAATAAATTAGGATTCTAGGACTATGAGTGTATACCAAGTTGGTAGCTCTACACCTATACAAAGCTTCTTGCTGCTGATCTTTTGTTTTCATAAGCATGTGTGTTGGACCTCGCACCACTATGTATTTATAAATTGAACCACAGAAGTGCGATTGCTTTAGAACGTAGTGAATGTATTTCTAGTATCATACATACTAGAAATATTCTTGGCGTTGCCGCGTATGGCCAGTTTGTGCACTGTTGGCAACGTTGATGAAGAGAAATATTTACAAAACTCATATTCACTATTGAATGACATTCAGGCTGAGTGATAATGAAGAAAGTTATATACAGGTAAAAACATAAAAGCTCAGGACATTTGCCTTTAAAAATGTGGTTGATACAAGAGTATATAAAACAAAAAGTGAGCTACTGATTACTAAAGGATTGGATCAACTGAAATCGAGAAGGCACATCACTGACAAAGTGTCGTTTGCTAATGGTCAGATATAACAACCACATCTTGAAAGGTGTTCTAATCTGATATCATCAGAATATTTGTTTGAGAAACAGAGATCATCGAAATATTTATTTTAACCTGATATCAGCCTCTAAACATATTGACTTAAATGATATTTGTTTCAGTGAATCTGATTTCACTGACCGAATGAATATAAAAACTACAGGGAAAGTTAATTTTTCAGTCAACCTGTTATCATTGATTGAATCAAAGCAGCAGCTCAAATGCTGACGACCATGACCTTTTGCTGCAACAAAGAATTTATGTGTTTCAGATCTTAAGTATACATGTTCTAGGAAGCTAATTTTTATTGTAGTAGCCGGAAATTAAATGTACCTTATCTGGTTATCCTGCTCCTTATGCCTGCCTGAGAAGCATCATTGATTTCTCTCTTTCGTGTGGTCATCGACGGCTTTGGCCCATGGTCACCGGCGGCATCGGCGTACCGGGCTCCGCCGTACGGCAACTGGACCTACACAACAAGAGGATGCAGGCATAAATTAGGTGCAGAAAATGGTGTATCGTTTGTATTGGACTCTGATCATGATTTTGGGTTGTTCTGCATTTTTTTTCCCAAATAAAACTATATATGAGGTTTGCAGCTGTTATCTACCTGTCCATATGCAAAATAATTTCTGCACTCATTAGAGACTCTATGCTAGAGCTCAACTTGACATTTCTAAGAAAGTTGCTCAATTAAGTAGGGTAGTTTAGATGTGCTGAAAGCCTGAATATTTCCTCTCCCAAATGCATAGAAAAGAATACCTTGTTGCATACGTCGTTTTTCTTCTTATTCCTGTTTTATCTTATAGCATAGTGAATAAAAGCAATTTCGAGAGTGAATGAAATGTAGCATTTGTACAAATTCTATTTTGATAAAATGGTAGCGTAACAAAAACTGACATTACAAATCCCAAACAGGTTCAGATTACGCATGTTTGGGCATAAGAATGGAAATCGTTTTAGAACGATAACACATTCAGAACTACCAAATCTCTCCTACTCAATCAATGCACATCTAGGAGAGATAGTTAATCATTCTGTCTCCCTTCTCGTTCCTGAAAATATTTGAATACAGTGCTTTCTAATAGAATTACAATAAAGATCTATAAGAAGTTATATCTCGTTCTTGAAAATATTTGAATACAGAGCTTTGAATAGAATTACAATAAAGATCTATAAGAAATTATATCGTCTATATGAGGAGAATAATCTGAAGCTATTAGAGATGAGAGTGGTAAACCACAGCATGGGACAGGGGAGGCAAACCTGGGCCTGACCTTCACAGCTTGGATCAGTGCAAAATCTGGCGTTTGGTTGGAGGAGGGGCGTGGTAGTCCACTACTGCGAGAGAGCGAGGTATGGATGCCATGAACGACGCCAGTTAGCCACCGCCATCGATCGTACGCAATTGATGCCAACATCAATGGCGGCTAGCCATGGAGGCACGACCTACCTCAGGGCAGGCGCAGACTGATGGATCCGGCATCTCGCACGCTGGCCCAATCCTTTTCCCAAATGGAAATCAATTAAGAACACGAGCAGACATTGCACTGATGAGATTGGAGGACGAACTATGGAGAGGCAGCATCGGAGGAGGGTAGCACAGATCGAGACGGACAATTCACATCATAGGATGGGGCATCACCTTCACGGAAGGGTGGCGTCCTCGTCCGCCTCGACGTCTTGCTAGTGGAGCCCTCGTCCCCTTCACGTCTTTCTCTAGAATCCACCTTCGCCCATCGCGCGTTCGGCTGCGACTGTGCCTAGCAGAGCGGGGAGACGGGGGAGCGCAAGACCACCGGCGCCTCGATGTAGGATGCAGTTGGCTTCACGGGGTGTGTGCAGTCAGCCCCGGGCGCACGCGACTGCGCGTTGGGGAGCCCTGTTGCGGCATCTGGAGCCCAATGTTTCACCATACCGCCGATGGCCCGTCGTGCCAAAGGGATGCGCGTTGCCGCTCATGCCGGTGACCCACGGTCAGCCCGGCCTTGTTGCCGCCCAGGATCGAGGGTCGCCGCTGCAACCTGCGCTGCCGGTGAGCGAGGACTGAAACCCTAGGTTGGGTTGCTGCCGCCCTAGGGCCGGAGAGGTGGGCCGTGGTCGGGGGTAGCGACCTCTCCGGGGGGCGACGAAGACACTGTGGAGCGCGGCCTCGTAGAGGGCGGGGGCTCCGGTGTCACCAGCGCGCCGCCGCCCCGTCCGCAGCGAGCGCCGCCATGATCCAGGGAAGAAAGGAGGGCGAGAATAGAGATAGGGGAGAGGACGGAAGAGTAATTTATCTAAAGTTTAAGGGTTTTTTTGCAAAATGCCCGAGCCTGCCCGATCTGGGCCGTTCATCCGCCTGATCGGACGGCCGTGAAAAGCCAGTGACGTGGCCACGATGGCTGGCCCGTTTTTGGTGCTAAAATCGTAGGTGAAAGATGAATATATTTTAAGCAAACATTAGTCAAAACCTACTAAGTTTGATTATTTCCAATACTAGTTACGATACACACTATATTTTGGAACAGGGTGATATGATCTCAAAAACATATACAATATGAAAGTAGATGCAGTTATGCTATGTCCTTTTGTCTTTATAAGCAGGATTCTTTCCATTGTAAAATATAATGTAAGCTTTTTAGATTTTGTCCAAAAGCAAATTAAACTTGTCTGCCTCTAAGTAGATTCATAAAATACGTACGGAGTATATATTATCAACTTTTAAGATGTTACAAGATGAATCTGTTTTGGTAATAGATGTTCTGTATTTTGAAAAAATATATTTCATCCATTTAAAAAAGAGTAGAATTTTAATTAGATTTCGTCAAAACCAAACTTTCTAACTTTCTAAGTTTAACCAAGTTCATTGGAAAAACGTATCCTTAACCTATCTATATAGATATTTCATATAAATCTCATGCTATCTAGCTAGTATATATGTGGAATTTTATTATAAGGTGGAATAAGGAATTAATATAGCTAGAATTATACTTTTTCTTTAAAGGCGGACGTCGTAATAGCATATCGTAAGAGCACCGATGCCGCACACAAGAGAAGACCATTGATTGAATTGCGGTGGAATGGAACAAGCCCGCGACCGAACCCTGTCAATCCACACGTGACGAAGAAATGCGCCATGCGGATATGCTCGACGAAATCACGAGAGACGAGACGACTCGCTCAAAGCCGCACGCGCGCTCAGCTGCTGATACCGGCCGGTGACGACGCAGCTAGCGCAGCGGTGGATTAGGTTGCCCGCATTTAGCTAGCCAGCTATAGATTACATCAGGCTGCGGCCTTAGTCAACAGTCAGCACCGCCCTTTTTCCCCCTTCACGCTCGCGGATCTCTCGTCCTCCACTTTCACGTCCATTTCTTCCAGCTATAGCTATGACTAGGAACTGAAATTAGCGGTTGCATATGGATGTGTGTTCGGACGCCCAACTCAGCGACTCGATCGCGCAGGGACGTACGCACACGCACGCGTCGCACGCGGCTGCTTTCAGGCCACCACCACACCACCAGGTCGATCGCCATTCGGCAAGGCCGCCAGCCCGGCCGCCACCCGCCAGGATTTGGATGGATGGGATCAATCGAGAAGACAACGATTCATCGGTGCACAACTGCACATTGACTGACTGACTCGTTGGTCGTACGACGTGTCGACCCGTCAGTCTCGCGTGTACGTACGGGGTTCGTGTCACGTCTTCTCTTCTCCCCGTGGCCCGTGCCTATCTCTATCTGCTGTCCGATCGATCCATCGTTTCTGGCCGTGGAATATGCTTATTGGCCGGGCGAATCGACCAACTGGTACGTAACCAGAGAGGCTAGCTAACAGCTATAGTACGTCAAGATCGCCTCATGTCATGCGTGTGTGTTCCATCACGATTCACGCGGATTCCCCACGAAATTGGTGGCTAATGCGCGTGCGTGACTGGCCGGTTTCCTTCTGCCTGCGCGTTTTTTTGGCGCCCCCGATGGCGATCCAATCCCCTGCAGTGCTGTGCAGTTCGCGGGGGTAGATGGCGGGGGTGTGGATGGCTACTAAACCTGTAGAGATCAATGCGATCTACATCTCTGCAGTTGACAAGTTTTTTTATGTTGTAGAGATTTTAGAGTCCTAAATAATGTTTTAATTTATTAGTCAGATTTAATTAAATATCTTTTTGAATAATTTTTGATGTTGACTGCGCTGTAGCTAGACAGTTATGGAAACATATTTCACGTATATTTCAGATTCAAGTTGGTTCATCTTTTGAGTTCATTGGTAGATATTGGTTGAGTAATAAAAAGCATGGGGTTCCGAATATTATTACCTCTTCTCGCATTATGGAGTTTGTGGAAAATGAGAAATAATCTTTGTTTTCAGAGGTCTCGTGTGGACAAGCATGGATATGCTTATCTACAAAGTGGCATCAACAACTCAGAGATGGGTGATCTTATGCCAAGAGGACAAGAAGATGGACTTGCTGGAGGAAATACAAATGCTCAAGCAACAAGCTGCACAGGTGCTCTGGCTGCCTTAGCCATTTCTGATGAAGACACATATGTGATGTGGAAGCAAGATGCAAGTTCCCTGCAAGTGCTGGTGACCTGAAGCAAAAAGTCGAGGTGAAGGAGTCAAATCAAGAAGAAGTACAAAAGTATTGGGGGTTCTAGTTTTGCTTTGGAGTGATTTTGTATCTCGTTTATATGTTGAGCCAACTATGGTGACGGTTGTGCTTTTTCTGGGAACTTTTCACGATGGTTGTGCCATCAAGACGTTGTAAACTGAATTTGTTGTCTATTGCTTATGTTAATGGACAGGGGCATTGCCCTAGAATTCAAAAAAAAAATGTTGACAGTCTACATTGAATTTTTGTTATCAATTTGATCCACTACCTTCATTTATAAAAGGATGTAATTCTTATTTTTTCCAGAGTCAAACAATTTAAACTCTGACTACATTTATATAAAAATAATAAACATTTATAATACAAAATAAGTATCATTAGATTGATTATGGAATATATATATTTTTTAAAAAAGTTCGAGGCTCCAATAATTTATAAACTTAACTAATTATTTTGCAGATTGTATAGTACATCTCTTTATGGATGCAGTACAACTTTATAGTATACTAGTTTTTTTCTTATTTAAAGTTAGTCCCAAAATAGGTATTTGAAGTTCTTAGATTTCCAAATTCAAATTTATAGTGTTTAAATGACGTAGAATGTTGACATATGGTCATACCAAATCTGTACGTAGTAGATGGTATGATCTATAATCTTGTAGTTGGTTTGTTTTCTTATTAATTAATTAATAATGTTCTTTGGAGTCTTAAATATTTATCATATTGTGATATCAAGTTTTTCAATTTTTCTCACAATCTCGGATGTTGTCGCACCCTATATCAAAATTTTAGTCAAAATATACCGACATGATTAGTCAAAATCCCAAAAGGTGCGGTGTTTAATCATTCATATCATCGCATCAGCAACGTAGACATCGTCGTGCTCATCAAGTTACCAGTATCTCCTTTCTCCGATCCGTCGTCGTTCCGATCCCTAGCAGCTAGCTATGCGGTTGAAAGTATGGTGACTTTACAGGCGGGGAGATAAGATGCCGATGGATGCTGCGTACCGGTTGTGGTTGTGTACACTGTCACCCATCTATCGATGCTGATGTACACTACTCTCGTAGCCACCGTATCCGTCTAAAAAAGCAGATGGTGGTGGGTTAATATAAACTGGTGGAAAAGCCGATCGATCCACCGATGCGTCACTATATATATTTTGAGTAGTATTAGTTTGCATATGGCAAAGTACGATCGCCTCCAAACAACACTGATGATCATCTGATCTGGCACATAACGTAACTATATATGCTTTATTTATGCCTCATGCACGGTGAGATGAACCGTGAGGAAACAAAAAAAACACCTTTCGCAAAAAGTGTACGCGTGAGTTCACACACACACCCAAAAAAAAAGTTGGGATGAGTGGCAAACTGGCAAGCCGGAAAGAAGAAAAGAAACAAAATGCATGGCATGCATGATGACTCATATCCACACGTTGTTCTTATCTAGAAACCAGTATAGTAGCAGTACGTATGTGTTTACGTATGCATGAAGCACCACCTAGCATCATTACTTCTAACTATAGCAGCTATCCATATACTCCCTCCTGGCCCCTAAAATAAATGACTTTTTTTCGCTTCGAGTAAAACATCTACCCAATTATTATATATTAAAATATGATTAATATTTATATTATATAATTAGTATCATTGGAAAGATCTTTTTGATCTAGTTTTTTAACAAATTTATTTGGAGGTTTAAATCTTCTACGTACAGATTTATTTTCTATAAATCGCTGTCTGGATCACTCGGACGAAAAACCCAAAACGTCGTTTATTTTGGGGACTGGAGGGAGTAGTAATTTAGCTATGGCCTCCTAGTTTTTTACACACTTTTTTCGATAAAGGTCTCCTACGCTCCTAGCTATGGCCTCATAGCAGCACCATGCGTCCATGCATGATGGCTTTCTCTGTTTTATAGAAAGCTAAGGTCACTAGCTGCTTCCATACCCAGTTATTATATACACACACAACTAATCTAGCAGATTAATCCATATGTACACGTCCTGGGCTCCTGGCTGCTGGCTGTCTCTGGATCACTCGGCACAAAAAAAAAACAAGTATATTCAGTAATGTAATGGCGTCTGATTAGGAAGCCCAGCTGGGGTCGAAAGCACTCGCTAACCTAACTCCATGTACCATCTCAGCCCGCGATAATGCCTGCGCCCATTTGTTAGGGGGGGGCTAGACGCTTCCAACAGTTTCTTTATGCTTTGCTGCCCTGGTGATGAGGTCGATCGATGATCGCTCCCATTAATTAACTTAACAATGGCTTAGCTAAGCTAGTGGCCCATTAGCGAGTAGTTTAGTAATAATCAGTGTGCAGCTACCATGGGACAGGGCAGGACCGTGACTCCTAGTACGCAGACAGGTTTCGACATTCTCTGTGATCACATGTCTGCTTTCAGGTTGGATGCTGCATTCAGCTCCCGTCGACCTGTACCGCGCAGGAATATGTTAAGCGAACAAGTGCAGTGGGTGATTTCACACATTTTTTTTAGACCAGAAGTGATTTCACACATTGATTTGGACCATTTGATAAAAAGGGCTCATGGTCAAGGTTCAGTTGCCGAAAGAAATTGAAAATAAGCAGGCACCACCACCAGTTCTGTCTGGTGTTCTTGATTCTCTTCTCAATCTTCAGGATTCACATGTTTCTCTGTGTTGTGCTCCGTGGTCCAGTTGCAGTAGTGCACTACTAGTAGCTAGTGGTGTTTTGGTGCAGCCAGCCAGGCACAAGCACAGGCACAGGCACAGGCACAGGCACAGGCACAGGCACAGCCCACTACTCTGAAAATCTGCAACAGGTAGTAACGCCTTTGTGAAAACTGTCATGTGTGTGTGGAAGACTCCTCGTTCTGGACCTGAGAGTCTGAAACGAGGTAGGAGTAAGTAATAAACTCCTGTCCAGTTTTCCCAAGGCATGAAAGACGGCGATCTCGTTAAAAAAAACACTAAAAAAGTTTTCAGAACTCTTAAAAAAAGGTTCAGTTCAGTGTGAGCCGAGTATTCAAATTCGGTGGGCCTTCGCTGGGCCTGTGTTCAGTGAGTACGAACCTCGGTCCGTACACACGCGGTGTGGGCGAAAACAAGCACGCCGCGCGGGCCCACTTGCTGAGAAGAAAACCGCGCCCCAGTCCGTGCAGGCCAACCCCGGGAATCAGCGATCGGCGGCTGCGGGGCCCGCGATTCCGGGGCAGTTGCTGCCGTCCCGCAGACGGACCTTACCGCGTCTCTGCACCCGGTCCAGCGTAGACCCGTCGCTCCCCTCCCAGTTGAACCCACCAGTCAGTGTACGAAACCACGCGGACCACCGCGCACCTGCATCACCCGGCTCCAGTCCTCTCAACCACTCCGTCCGTTGCCCCCCTGGGCCCTCGCTCTGGTCGCTGCCGCCTCCCCCTCGTGTTCACACTCCTCTAGGCGCCTGCGCCTGAGGCCTCACGGTCCTCGTCCTCGTCGCCTCCGCGTGGTGGAGCTCACTGCGGCGACCGCCATTGAAGTTCCCAGAGGTACCACACCCGCCTCTCTCTCCCTCTCCTCGGCTCGAAGGCCTACCTTACTTCGCTCCTAGCGGTGGTTCCCGGTCCCCCTGTATCGTAATCATGCCTGTTTGATTGCTCTGGCATCGGCCCGTGCAATTCCTGCTGCATTTGTGATTAGGTGGTTGTTCAAGTGCTGCGATTAGAGGGGATGAGAGCTTTGATTTGGTGCGTAAACCTGCTCGAACACACGCGCCCGCGCGCTCTGAGGCTGGGATCGGGATTATAAGCAGGTTTTTCAGGTGATCGATCCTGCGGGCTAGAGGCCCTGTGATTACGAAGGATTTTGGGCCTAGAGGGGAATGGGATTTAACGAGAGCTTATGGGTACAGTACTGTTTCGACTAAATGGAGTATCCGATCTCCAGCTGATAATTCGCTTTTTCTCGTGCCTAAATTTCCACGTTTCAAGAGATAGGAACGAAAGTATGTGCAATTTAAGGTCAAATACATTTGATAGGCTATACCAGTTATCACTTCATGAGATGTGCTTGCATGTGGGATTGTCTATGTTTTCTTAAGTGGAGTAAGACCATAAATGGCGTCTGAAATTTCTTTAACCTGTACCAGAACTGTCCAGTCCTTTTTGCTTTGGTGAGTTCTGCAGCTAAAATAGACTGCATTATGCTCTTCATTCAGTCTTCTTACAGGTCAATGGAGGAGTCGGCGCCAATGTCAATAATCAGCAGTATTTCGAACTTTCGAATGTTGTCTACCAGTAGTGTGGTAGAGACTGAGCTAGTTAAGAGATACTGCCGGAAGATCGATGAAATCCTGGGTCTTCTCAAGTTGGTCCTCGATGAAGTTCTCCCCCAGATTACTCAAGATGATAGAAAAATTCTGCTGCTTGAGGAACTAGATGCTACCATCAATGATGCGATAAAGCTAGTCGGAAGCTGGGATTTGATGATGAGCAAAATTTGTTTCGTAATTCCATTATCCCTTCCATTTACTACTGTCATTCACATAAGACACAACTTATAGCTTATACAATGCTTTCGTTATCTAATACTTGCAAATTGTTATATGAAGGTTATGCACGTGGAGTCCCTTATTACCAAGATGCAAAACTATATGCTTGAAGTGTGCGAAGTTGTCAATTCTGAAGTAAAACCACCAGAAACCAATTGTGTTTCAGTGTACTTGGAGGTAGTGAAAAGCATTATTGTCATATCAGTAGCACTTCTTTCATATGATTTCATACTCTAATCATTTTGGTTTTGCAAATTCAGAAAATAAAGCAATTTCAATGTGACAAAATTATGGGTATCATCAAGGAGGCTTCAGGGATCTTGTTGGAAAATTTATGCCAAAGTCAGAGACATTGACAAATATCCAAGTATCTTTGAGCTTGTCCACAAATCAAGAATTGCTGATGGAGGCCGTTGCTCTTGCCAAAATTAGAACAAGAGTCAGTGCTGAGGATAGTTCAGAACTAGATGGTATCAACCATATCTCTGAATTAGTCAACCATATGCTTGAGAAACATGTGGAAGAAAAACAGATGCATAGTATTAATGGAGTGCCCATACCTGCTGATTTTTGTTGCCCCTTTCCCTTGAACTAATGTCGGATCCAGTGATTGTGGCTTCTGGTCAAACATATGAACGGGTTTTCATCAGGAAATGGCTTGACTTGGGTTACAATGTCTGCCCCAAGACACGTCAAACTTTGGGACACAGCAATTTGATTCCTAACTACACTGTCAAACAGTTGATTGAAAATTGGTCTGAAATACATGGTGTAGTGCTACCAGACCCTGTGAAACTCTTGAGTTTGAGGTTTTCTGTTTCCCTCAAGGCAATTAATGGTAGAACAAGTGATAAATCTCCTTCCTCTGAAAACTCTCCAAGGACAAATAAGCTTGGCTCACCAGATCATATGATATCATCAGATGACAATTCTCATCCTAACTTGCTGCATGAAAATTCTGATTCAGATGATCAAATCTCCAAGGCTTCATCTTCTGAAGACACAGATGATTCTGAAACTGACTCTTCGAAGTTACAAATTGCAGCTACTGAAGCAAACAAATTAATATGCAATGTGACTAGTGATGGTTCTGAAGCCATTAAGCAATTGAGAAAGGATGGTTTCCATGCTTCTGATGTTGAGCAGCATCTCCAAAATAATGGTATCAGTAGTGATATTGGCACAAGTGCTTCTTCTAGCAGCAACCATCTTGAAGTCGTTGAGAATAATAAGGAGGAATCAGTCTCAAATAACAGCATTGCATCAGAAAATACAAGAAATGGTCCAATGGCCACCTGCTCAAAACCAAATTGGTTGCCAAGGTTGGGTGGTGTTCGTTCTCGAAATCAATTAGTCTGGCAGCAACAATCAGATAAAGCTGTTCCAATGGATTCAAGATCTGATTTTGCTAGTGCCGATAATAAAGTTGGTAAACTTATTGAGGACCTGAAAAATGAGTGTACTGATGTCCAAAGGGCAGCAATAGAAGACCTACTGGTTCTTTCAAGGCACAGCATTGAGAGTAGAATTGCCATTGCAAATTGCGGTGCTATACCCTTCTTGGTGAACCTTCTTTATTCAGTAGATCCCAGCATGCAGGAAAATGCTGTAACAGTACTCTTGAATTTGTCGTTAGATGACAACAACAAGATCTCTATCGCAAGTGCAGATGCCATCAAACCTCTCATCCACGTTCTTGAGACAGGTAAACCAGAGGCAAGAGCAAACTCAGCTGCAACTCTCTTCAGTCTTTCAGTAAATGAAGATAATAAGGCCAAAATCGGACGCTCTGGAGCGATTAAACCTCTGGTAGACCTGCTGCAAGATGGCAGTGCGCAGGGGAAGAAGGATGCAGCAACGGCTCTCTTCAACCTATCAATATTTCACGAGAACAAGGCCCGGATTATTGAGGCCGGGGCTGTAAAGCACCTGGTGGAGCTGATGGATCCAGCAGCTGGGATGGTTGACAAGGCCGTCTCTGTTTTGGCAATCCTTGCTACGGTGCATGAGGGGAGGACTTGTATTGCTCAGGCAGGTGGCATCCCGGTGCTGGTTGAAGTTGTTGAGCTGGGCTCAGCACGGGCGAAGGAGAACGCTGCTGCTGCTTTGCTGCAGCTCTGCACTAACAACAGCAGGTTCTGCAGCCTGGTGCTCCAGGAGGGCGCTATGCCTCCATTGGTGGCGTTATCACAATCAGGCACGGCCCGTGCAAGAGAGAAGGTACAGTTGCACTTGCAGTCCAGTCCGTATCATATTGGCATAAGCATAAGCATAAGCTGACACTTTCAGTTGTGTACTTTAATGTTTGAGAAGTAAAACCTTGCAAGACAAACCTATATGTTATGCCGTGGTAGCTTACTAGCTTCAATAGCTTACCATTTTATTTTGTACGTGCAGGCACAGGTTCTTCTAAGTTATTTCCGCAACCAGCGTCAAGTTGGCAAGGTCGTTAGGCGCTAAATTCAGACATTGTTGTGGTTGGGCTCGGGCGTAACTTAACCTCTGATGTAACTATGATTGCTTTTCCTTGCATTCTTGCAACCATGCTGGTTGAACAAGTGGTGTACATCCCGCAGTGGCTGTAGGCTAGTAGTGATATTCTTGGGTAGCGAGTGGTTGAAGAGTAAGACGTCTCCATTGTACATGGCGTACTAATTTTCAACCGTAATCATTTTTTTCTTCTTTGACCATTGATGGAGGGATGTGATTACTGTTTACCTCATACTTTACAACTTTTATACCATTCCCTGAAATCACATCTCATCGTGTTTAGTATTTATCAGTGTTATTTTGTATTTTCTCTAGTACTTACCTTCACTATCTACTCTCATCGGCTTTAGTATTATAGAGTGTTGAGTATTACTGAATAGTAAACGATGCTGACATATTTCTAGCTGTTAGTATCAGTGTAACTATTTTCCACTTACTAGAGTCAGTAGCTATCATTATTTATCTCATAGTGTTTTCATTATTTATTTGGATTTCCTCTTCTGACAAATCATAGCAGTTGTGTTAGTATTTTTTGTGAGCAATCTATAACTTAGGTTCAGTACTTCTACACAGTAGTTTAGTTGGCTTCTTTATTGTAAATCTTGTTGGCTTCCAAGTAACATTAGAACTCCCATATTGCATCAGTATTTGCAATTTGTAGAAGCTTTCATTTTTTTTCGAAACCGATTGTAGAAGCTTTCAAGTAACAGTTTGGCTTCTATAAATCTCAATAAGGATTCAAGTACTACTGTCTTTAGCTGAGATTTCTGTTTGCCGAGTACTGAGTAGCAGCGGGAGGCAAAGAGGTCAACGTGATCCAAATCCAACTATTAGTTTTCTTCCATGCACACCTGATTCTGACTGCCAGCACTGCCCCCACTGCTCTTTTTGCTTTAAGGTACTCCATATCAAGAACTGAGGGGACCTAATCCATCCACGGAAAGGGGCATGTACGACTCCTTTTTTTTTTTTTTAGATTACACTATACGCTCAACACGCACGCACACTCATGAACACACGTGGCGCAAACCCTACCCCTATGAAGAAGACTTAGGATCGCACGGCAAATCTTGGGTCACCACGGCGCTCGCTATCGACGGGACGTCGCCTACCACTTAACGCGATAAGGAAAATCCTTAAAATAAATCCGCATAAAATTCTTCGCGCGAGACGGCTTTGGGGCCTATGTCCGGCGGCCGGCTTCGTAGGAGGGAGGGGTCGGTGTCTCCGAATCCGCAGGCCTACGGCAGCTGCGCGTGCGCGTGGGGTAGTGTCGTCTGTCGAACAGTCACAGTGAGCGTGTGGGTACAACAGGAGGTGGGGCTGTGGAGGCAGCCAGCCAGGCGTCTTCGAAATAACTCACAGAAAACACTTTTCACATTCGCACTGTCGCACACCAGGTGGTAAAAAAAAAAAAAAAAGAGAAGGTAACACAGTACTACCCTGTTTGAAAATGTTACTGTTTAAATCATAAAAAGAGTTGTAGATCAATTTCGAAGTCCAATCCAGACTGAACACTGAACATTCATGCATCCGAAAATGGCACAGTGCTCGAGCCTCGAACTGACCAAAGTTGTTCCATGTTCATGAGGTCAGATCGGGAAGCAAACGAGCTCCAAAAAGCATCGACGACATGAGGGCATCACCAAGCAAGATAGCCTGCTCAGAAGTCTGCCCCGTCTTCCATACTCGGAAGCCCGGATCGCTGAAGAAGCCCGACTGTTTCCAATGAATCAGGTGCATCAGCGAGAATGGCCCTTGGGTCTCTCCTTTTAGGGTCTATATAGTGCCACCCCACGGCAGGCTCAAAGGTGACACGCCGTTCGCGGTTGCACGTGCTGACCCGTGCTGCTCTGGGCGCAAAACTCCATTCATGGCTGTATGAGCTGGTTGTCGCTGCTCAGGCTGAAGAACCCTATTCATGGTTGCAGATGCTGGTTCCTGCTGCTCCAAGTGAACATCCCCATTCACAGCCCTTGAGCATGCATTGCCTTTGCCTTCTGGCTTATGTTGCAGCTTATGTTGCACTGTGCGAGGGTCCTCATCGTCATCACTGCTTAGATCGATGACTTCTACAACTTCCTTAATCTCTGCCATGGCAGCTTGCTGGGAGTGGTTACTTTCATCTTGGTCAATGTTCATGGCTTGAGTTGGGACGACTTCTACAACTTCATTAATCTTTGCCGTGGCAGCTTGCCGGGAGTAGACTTCTACAACCTCATTAATCTTTGTCGTGGCAGCTTGCCGGAAGTGGTTATTTTCATCTTGGTCAATGTTCATGGCTTGAGTTGGGACGACTTCTACAACTTCATTAATCTTGGCCGTGGCAGCTTGTCGGGAGTGGTTACTTTCATCTTGGTCAATATTCATGCCTTGAGTTGGGACGACTTCTACAACTTCATTAATCTTTACCGTGGTAGCTTGCCGGGAGTGGTTACTTTCGTCTTGGTCAATGTTCATGGCTTGAGTTGGGACGACTTCTACAACTTCATTAATCTTGGCCGTGGCAGCTTGCCTGGAGTGGTTACTTTCATCTTGGTCAATGTTCATGGCTTGAGATGGGCTACCATCTGCATAAACTTTACAAATAAAGTTGAATGTGATTGCAGAAACAGAGGAGACTGTTACAAAGTTAACGACAGGATTGTGAATAGCATGTCACTGTGCAATATCTTCACAGCAAAGAGCAAATGCACAGCTATTTCTGCAGCAGGATATGACAAACGCCAATACAATCAGAATGGCAATCCATGTGTTTGAATGGGGAAAAATGCAACAAATGCCCAGTCATCTAGATTCTACTTGACACTAAACCAGTATGACCAAACTTGGAATTATTAAGAAATGGGAGCCAACCATGCAAATATTAGAAACCTCTAGAAGCACTTTTGCAAGGATCCTTCACATTAGCAAAAGGTGTTGAGTAGCAAACCTTGAGTATCATCCATTTGATAATGTAGTGCACGATCAGGAGTAGCACCACTGAGGCAGGCTTCATGACCTGCATGGACAAAAATGAATACATAATAACATCAAAACTAGCAGCATTAATTGCACAGTATCAATATATCAAAAGAATGGATTCATGATCAAGCAGTTCATAACTGACATGATCATTGGTCATAAGAAGAGACAATATATTCAATTTTCTATTCAACATTATACCCGCATGCAAACAAATGAATTATACGCATGGAGGTATTACATTATCACTGCTATCGAATGTAACATTTGGTGGTCTATCAGGGTTTCTTGGCATCACCATGCTAGACTATTAGTATCAAGCAACCCACACAACCAAGTGATCCTATGGTTTTGGTGTTCAATTGGTTTTCAGAATTTCAGTTTCTCAACATAACTACTACTACTACTACAACAACAACAACAACAACAACAACAACAACAACAACATAGCCTTTTGTCCCAAGCTAGTTGGGGTAGGCTAGAGATGAAACTCATAGGAAACAAGTATAAAAGAAACAAAAAAATAGGGCACAAGATAGAAGGTAGAGTTAGGGGTAAATGAAAAAGAAACAAAGGTCACGGTTCAGGCATATTGATTGCTAGTCTCCAAGCGCTCCTTAAGGTATCTAACCATCTCGGTCACGGTTCAGGCATATTGATTGCTAGTCTCCAAGCGCTCCCTTAAGGTCTCTTAACCATCTCGTCCCAAGTCGGTCTAGGTTGACCTCTACCTCTTTTACATTATCTACCCGCTTTAAAACCCAACTACGCACACGAGCCACCCCGACCCTATCTCGAATCTCTACGTTCCGCACTCTTATCCCTTTTTGTATATGCGCAAAAACCAATGCAACATACACATCTAGTTGCTGGACATGTCGCATTTTTGTAGGCCAACATTCAACACCATATAACATCGCGGACAAATCACCGCCCCTATAGAACTTACCTTTTAGCTTATGTGGCACCCTCTTGTCACAAAGGATGCCAGAGGCTTGCCGCCACTTCAACCAACCTGCTGGAATTCTATGCCTAACATCTTCATCGATGTCGCAATACTTCTGTAGCATTGATCCTAAATACGAAAAGTATCTTTCTTGGCTACCACTTGTCCATCGAGGCTAACGCCCCCATCCTCGTGCCTAGTCAAGCTGAAGTCGCACATCATGTACTCGTCTTGGTCCTACTCAGTATGAACCCTTTCGACTGAGTCTAATGTGTGCCTCCATAGCTCCAACTTCCTATTAACCCCCTGCCCTACTCTCAACTAGAACCACATCATCGGCAAAGAGCACACACCAATGGATATCACCCTATTAGTTACTCAATATAACTAACGACCATAAAACATTTAAGCATTCCATCATTTATTATCCTTATTAGTTTAAATCAAGTTCTAATTAAAACTTATATGCACATAAAATATACCTCATACTGGTTCCATTGTTTTGGGAACATCAAAAAGTTGAATGAACATACAAATCAAATTGGTTGCCTAATAAGTGTTAGCACTAGATAAGAATCACAGAACAGAACCTTCAGAAGGAGGTTCACAAGTAGCATCACCTTGCTTAAATGCAACTGATGAGAGACAAAATCACCAAAATAGCCATAGATAGCAATTACTTACACAAGGGAAGTTATAAAGGTAAACAAAGGAAAACAGGCGTGTGTAATTTCAAAATATTATATCTGAAACAAACCTTCTGATGATTCTTTTTGTTAAGAACGTTCAAACAATCATGTATTTGCTGTGTAGCACCTGGAACAAGCAAGTAATTAGGCTTTTTAGTATTAGATGAAGAGCTTTAAAGCAGGTATTTTGCCTCCGATGGCATATAATGGCTTTCCAAAACTACTAATTTATTTCTAAATTTGGATATAGTAATTAGTTGATAGCATGTTTTGTGGAGCTTTAACAGTATAACATCTTACTACAATTAGTCATGATTTCCCCAACTAAGTAGATTCAACAGCACAGTGTAGCAACAACATCCTAGCCTTAGCAAGTAGAAAGAGATCAACCAAGCTTGACATTAGTTCCATCTAGTAGCAATAAAAGTTCAGAACAGAAATTACTTAAAAGGAAAAGGTGGACAACGGAGAACTGTAACGGAACCTTCGGTTCTCCCAAAATATAAAATTGAAAAAATAAAAGGATGTAAGGCAAACAAATGCAATGATACCTTTTGATGGTTCCCCATTAAAAACATTCAAAGAATCAACTGCCTGATGAGAAGCACCTGAAAACAAGAAAGACAAGCAGGTCCAACAAACAAGACAAGCAGGTCTTAGTGTCAAGAGAGTGAAAAGGACTACCATTAGTTTAACTTTTTATCTATACTCAGTTTAAAATAACTTGTAGGAATGGGAAAAAGGCTAGAGATGCAGAATGTGAGATTGCTTCTTTTCCCTCAAATGTGAAATTGCTTCTTTTCCCTAAAACTAAAAGTTTGGATGAGCCCCCTACTCCGGTGGCACATTGCAGGATTATGAGCCTGATTGGTACAGCTTAAAAGCTGCACGTATGGCTAGTTAATATAAATAATTTTTATTATTCATAGGTATTAAACAATAACATCTAATGCTTATATCTCCTAAGATTCTAGCCTATGCGGGAGCATAGGTTGCCATGGAGTAGTATAGTAAGTATAAGATCTAAATAAATACCATAACTAAGCTGAAGTTTTCATCATAACTAAATATCACCTCTAATATTTCAAAACAGATGACACATGGCTTACTCTATCATCTCCAAATCAACTCGCCTGAATACTTGCATTCTAAATATAGCTAATTAACAACTGCAACCTTGTAGGAACAGAATTCCATGTAGTAACAGGTAGCCGCCTTTGCAAGGGAAAAATATATATGCACACTACAATTGTAATGGTAATTATGGTGTTACTTCACAACAAAAAGGATGCATTGACAAATAATTAGCTCCATTTTGTATAAATTAACTGTGCTTACTTTTCCACAGCGCCATTCGGATAATGAGCATGTAATAACTTCGGTATTCGGGGCCATTATGAATGTGAAACAAAAGCAAAGGAAGGAAAAGGTGCTTTTAAGAAACCAAATTTTAAGTGTTGGAACCTCTATTCTCTTGAGAAGAGTTGCTGCTTGCTGCAAGTGTTTCCTTTTCTCTGTATTCTGTATCCGGAACAATTTCTGAACCTCTTCAAGAAGACGCTGTCTTTCAGCTGGTGTGCTTAAAAAGTTTTTTTTTGGTCCAGTAGTTCCACCACTGTAAGCAAAAGAATGGTCAAGGAAGAAACCTTGTGGGATATTGCCTTCTTCAATGGTCCTAAGAATATGTACTACTAAAGTACTAACAGTCAGTCTAGAAAGGATATTCTGCGTGGTTCCGCGCATTGTTGATCCATCTTTCTAGTCTCTCAAATTCACTTTCAATCCGCTGAAAATGCCAATTTCATTGGTACAATTAGAAGCACATATAACAAACACATGGAAAGAAACGATATATCACTACAATAGTAGGACCAATGAAGAGCTGAATCTTGCATGAGAATTTAAAATTTTGCTTTCAGACATCAAATGTTGTCTAATAGATGCAAAAGATTAGGATGTGATGCAGGTAATATTGCCATTCAGACCTACAGGACTTGCAAAAACAAACAGCCGTCTCAATTTGGTGGACAAATCATGCAGAGCACTATGGCCTCCGTATGAGTTACAAAGTTCCTTTTCAGTTGATTTAGAAAACCAGTTACTTGTTAAACTTCTAATTTGTATCTATCTGCATACATTTCCTTCCAACATGCACACAAGCATGAAGTGGCAAAATAATAGCATTCACTGAAGTGACAGGTGCACTTACATGATTAACTATGTCTCTATGCACAGTAGCCACCTTTTCCTCCAACTCAGCCTGCCAAAATGAGCAAACTCAGAAAACTAACAAAGGAGTCTAGCATTTGCATATTAGAAGCTCAAGTACAACAGGAGACACGCTATCTTTAAGTATTTTCAGCTGACAGATATTAATAGGTGCAAACTTAGGTAAACAGACTGGCTTTAAAAACAAAACTCAACCTGGTGGTGGGTTGGGTGGGGGAGGGGAGGGGGAGGTAAGACAGCCCTTGGGCATTGCATTAAGAACAAGATCTTCTCGAGAAAACCTCTGAACCCCTGCCTCCAGCTGACAGCTATTAATATGTGCAAACTTAAGTGTAAACAGGCTGGCTAAAAAAAAATCGACCCGCAGGGTGTAAGACAGCCCCCGGGCATTGGATTAAGAAGACCTTCTCACGTAGGTTGAGAAAACCTCTGAACCCCTGCCCCATACAGAGCGGCACTGTAACCTATGTGAGAACGGCCACGACCGGGGCCAGACCTTTAGACCTGTCCTTTTGGTGTGGGACAGACGAGGGGTATTTTTAACCCCAGCCTGAAAATTCGCTACTCAAGCCACCTAACCTACTCAGCTAGAGGCCCTTTCGCAAACAGGCAGACTTTTATGGCTGCAGGACATATTTTTCCTTATTCGTAGTGTCTCCATGAGAAATGATGGTAATTGGTAAATATCAAAAAGTTTGAAATTCATAACGCCAATATGCTATCCTTGCTGTGTTAAAAATGGTATTGGTAGATTTGTCTTATAAACTTTCTTAAACTTTAATTTTATAAGGCTGTGCAATAGTGGCCAACGTTACACTTAAAAAAAGACTGAAAGTGTCCAAAGATTTTTTAAAAAAAAAAGATAGCTGAAGGGAGTAGTGGAAAACCAGAAACAAATTGATCCTCAACTATCAACAAGTACAGAGTATGAACCGTCCATGACATGACCTGGCACAAACAAAGTAACACTACGCAATACCCAAAACATCTCCTATCATTCTAACTAGCTAGCATATAACATATAGAAAATATTATTGTCGCCCTTCGTCTCTATGGATTAATAAATTTCCTTTCTAATAACAAAACAATCTGGTGTGTTCTCCCTCATAACTCCTCAGTATTTGCTAGTGTTCTAAACATCCAATGGGAAGAGCAACAAAAAGGAAAAAATGCCTAGGTCATTTTTTAACGAACTGGCAGGAACTCTGCATTTCAATTAAGTGACAACAGAGATTTCCCCACACAAACCACACTCACGGAGAACATCCAAAAAATAAAGGTATCCCTGGACTAGGCCAGCCTACCCTGCAAATCAAGAGCCCTTCTGTATTGTACTAAGCATTCTTTAGATCATAAGAGCATAGATCCCCCTGATGAACTTGTATATGAATCATCTTACTTTATCACTGAATATGCTAGAGGAATCAGTGATTTGTTTGACATGAGATACAGCCACAGATTTTGTGTTAGTAATTAGCCATGTGAAATATGTTAGAATGAGAGCCATAATATCGATTCACAAGAAATGCACACATTCATACAACACATGCAGATACAAACTATTCTCATCAGTCATCACTAGAGCAACGGACATGGAAGGTGAAAGAAAGAAATCATTTATTCAACAGCATGGTAAGTCTGCTCCATCCAGTGCCACATATTCAAATGGTTAGGCACTGCCACTGCATAAAAAGAGAAGAAGAATTCATAATATGATCTTACAACAGTAGCCCGTTTCAGTAGTCCTTTCTCAGCCAAAGAAATAAGATCATCGCAGTCATCCTGTTACCAAGGGAGAAAAAGGCATAATTAGCCCACCACACCTTTTAGGCAAAACAGCTAAATATTGAATTAGTTAGCCAATGTTGCACAAACTACTTAGTAATGACAGGCTACTTTTAGAACAAATGTAGCACCAAATTTAATTTTTCATCAGAAACAAACAACTAACATAATAGCATTAAAATGCTACTGGATTATTTATAAAAATAGTACCTCTGCTAAGTCCTGATCTGAGAGCATTGATATACTGACATCATCCAACAAACCAGTAACACATAAGAGAGTATTTGTACATATATCTTTTATCTTGTATTCATTTCCAGATTTCTTGGATGCCTACAGATTTATCCAACAGCACGTGAGAAAGTTGTTTCCCTTTCTTCACAAATGAATTGTAAACAATCAAACCTAAGAAAGAATGATTGCAAGTGCTCCACACCTGTTACTTGTCCAAGCATGGGTATGCCTTTTAGCTATTTCAAAGCTGTGTACCATTTTGCCACACTTGACCCTAACAAAACAGCCAAACAACTTTCTGTTCAAACATGTCTGGCTGACTCAGAAGATCAACAACTAAAAAGTTTTTCTGAGGTAGATTAGGGTTGATATTATTCTTAGTAAGGGAGGCAAAATGACTCTTGCTCCTTTCTGAGACCCTCTTAGCAATCTTTCGGCTCCAGACCATTCCAAGGTCTCTTTTTATAACTGGGGCATCATCATCATCATCTTCAGAACTACAAAATCTTTTTATCCTCTGAAACAGCATTTGAAACTAGATGAACTGACAAGAACTTAGGGATCTTTTGCACCTCACTTTTCTTCTCGTAAACAGGGGCCGAGCTTATCATCACACAAGAATTGAAGTTTCTTATCATCCAGGTACAGTTTCTTCTCTTTGATGTACCCCTTGACAACTCCAATAATTTCGAGTTCATCAACAGGTTTTGACGTATCCTTTCCAAAACTTGACAAGAATCCATTAGCTCTTTGGAACCCCAGCCAGCAAAGGTTTCTCTTATTTGACTTGTTCTTCTGTGATGTGTTCGCTTTAATCTGTTTTTGCCCTTGGAGTCAAAAGGAATTGTTTGATCATTGGCGCCATTATCAGATGTATTTTTATCTGATTTGTGATCGCCTGCTGGGAATCTCTAAATTCGCTCTTTCTTTACAGTTAAGCTTTATATTCAGAAAATAACTAGCTGCTTCCAAGTCAAGCAATGTCAGATGTTCTGCATCTTTAATTTTTTTCCCAGTAGTCTCTAAACAAAATTTCGTAGTTATCTGTTTTGCCTGAGACACATGAAACAACAGTAGTCAGACAGAAGGAAAAAAACATGTAGGAGAGAGGGTTAAATTTTATTTTATTTTTATGTAGTCTAAACTATTCTTTCCACAAAAGAAACCCACAAAATTATGGAGGGGGAGAACTAAAAGTGAACTTTATAGCAAGCAACAAACTCTTTTCGAGAGTTAACTAGTAAAGACTCAATATTGTACTTGAGGAATCTGGGTTGTTTTTATCCATTAGACTGCCATTCTTGTTCTATGAGTGTTGTGGGTGTGTGATCAGTGGCGAAGTGTGAGCTAAAAATCAATAGGGGACCCAATTCCATATGCTCATGCTGCACCTAGCTAGTTGTTACTACCTCTTAAGGTTGGGCTTTGTCCATGAGCAAGAGAAGCCAGCAAGTAAGACAAAAATGAGATGATGTGCTTGTCCATTTAAAGCTCGTTTGATGAATGATGACATTGTGTATGAGCTCCTACATGATTCAGTACAATGCCCATCAATGAATAGAGAAATGCTTGAGAGCCGTAATGAGCAGCAAATGCAGGAGAGCAGTGTGTGTCGACGTACATTGTCTTAATAGCAATTGTTGTACGCAACGGCAGGCAACAGCATGTCAAACAATAGCAATTGTGCCGCCTATGTGTGTGTGATGGTTGGGTTTGGATGCACGTGGTGAGTCTGGCTGTGAGGATTATACATGGATATTTTTCTTTTTTAATGAAATGGCATGCAGCCCTCCAGTGCAATTGAGAACAGTATCATGAAACACAGAAAAATAGTTGGGTATATGCATGCAGTTACCACATGAGGATCTTTCTTCTCAATCGCGATAGCCAGGTTCAGGCAGGTGCTACAGAATCCCTTATTTTGATTTTTCACTTTCACAAATTCTACTTTTCCAAGACAGGCACAGCAAACCCGAGTTAAGTGGACAGCACAGGCACTGATAATCAGAACGCCGCCTGCACTGGACACATATGTGCCAATCTGTACAAAGTCAAAATTAGTCCCACGAATTAATTACAATAGATTTTAAGAGTACAGAAGCTAAAACAGACATTTGATAAAAGAGGTTAAAACAGACATTCCACAATTCATGATCATATATGTCATGTGCAAAACGCTTTATTATGTGCAACTATTGAAGTCCTGGTTAGCTTGATGTGCTGTCATACAAAAAGGGGTTGATAGTTATACAAGTTTTTATTTGAGGCACTGAAATGCTAGTTGTAATTTTGTACCATGTTGCATAATGCTGGCACAGATAGTCTGTGAATAGCAAACAGTTGAAAGTAAATGCCCATCAGTATAATTTTTTTAAAAAAAAGTCCAGAAAAAACGAGTATAATTTCATAAGGGGTTTTGTACTTCAGGATTCAGATAGATGGCCAATAACCAAGGAACCAAACAAGTGAATGTGAGTGACACCAATTTTTCTACAAGCTTCCAAATAAACTTTTCTAAAGGTTGGTTATCAATATATTCCAAAATATACATATTAGAAACATGAAAAAACCATATGTGTTTTTTTGGCTAAACACTTCCAGAATACAGATTTATGGATTCCACAAATGTACTGCAATATAAAATACTGGTGGAAAGTACATCTTCTTAAGACTATGATGTTTTCTCCATGTACAGGTATTTTTGACTGAAGGGGGGGGTATTATTTTTATTGAACAGATCATGCCAGCCCTCAAGACATGAACATCTGCAGGACTATTGAAGGACATTGTCCTTTGGTAGCAGTCATTGATGATGATGAATTATGAAAACACTAGAAATGTTAGGAATGGTAAGCATATGGTTCTCACCGCATATGAACCCTCATCTTTGTTCTGACACAGCCTGGATGGTAAGCCTTGAGGCAGTTCCTGGAAAGGAGCAGGACACAAAATTATCTGGTAAAGCTGTTGGAACGATTAGACTGAACTTATCAAAATAAAAAACGATTAGACTGAAAGGTAAAATAAACCAGGCGACGTTTTCCCAAACCAGCAGGAAACAAAGGAGGGGGGATTCAGGAACTGTGGATTCACCACCTCCAGAATCACTGAACCAACATATACCCAGCTGCATTGCGCACAGCCATCCAAATACGCCAGAAGAAGAAGCAGCACGAAATCACGCAACCGATTAAGCAAACAAGTGATGGATCTTCCAGTCTCTATTTTTCGCACCAAAATGTTTTCACAACTGATCGATTACAGAAAAACCCTGGGCAAAAACCCGGCATGTTCTCACCATCGAGCACAGCTATTGGGGGCGAAGCGGAATCGGACGCATAATAGACGGCGAAGGCTTACCTAGAGTCAAAAACCCGGTCATGGCCGCCGTCCTTACAAAGGATTGTGGGGCCATCCGCTGCGGAATTGAAGCTCATCATTTCCCTCGAAAACGCGAACGGAGCGGCGGACTTAAACCCCCAAAAACCCTCCGCAAACGTTGGAGCCACCCGCCTCCGCGATCCTTGCCCGGATGACGGTGCCGCCCGCGCAAATGGCGGCGGCGGAGGGCGGGCCGTTATGGGTGATCGAGGGTTTGCGGGTCTGCCTCGTGAGCAGAGAGGAGCGCTCATCTATGCGGCCATTGGGTGCGAGTGAAAACCAACCGGTGCCTTGGGGCAAAGAAATGGAAGCGAGTCGCGCGGGCCTGCCGAGCACCGACCACGCCGTCGGGCGGTCCGTCGGCTTCCGGCGCGCGACCCGCGTGACGCCCTCGCTTTTGGTTAGCTCCCTCATACGCCCTCTGCCGGTCCGTCTCGGGATGCGCCTCTGTTTCTGGAACTTGGTAGAAAGCAACCACGTGTACCTCCGACGGCCGTCCGTCGCTTTTTAACTTTGGAACTAGCGGCATCCGCCTTATTCTAAATATTTATATAAATAATAAAAATAAATTAAGTGAAGATTCAAAGGGGTTACCGATAAAAATAAGTTATAAAAAATAAATTATATTTGTGTAAAAAAATCAATAAAGACCTAATCATCAAAAGTTCTCACTTAATGCCAAACTCAATTTATCTATGAAGGTGCGGGTCAGTAGAAACCAATTCATAGCCATTAAAATATTCATTACCTCGCATATGGTACCTGAACATTGAGTGGTCATTACATGTAGTGTCTACCAAGTAATGTAGTGGTCGAGAAAAATTACTCAAGTCCCTCAATCCATTTAATAGTTGTTTTTACATTTAACTATCAAGTTTGACTATTTATTTTATTAAAAAATTTGTAAATAATAAATTAAATAAATAATTATTAAAAGTATCTCTTAATGACAAAAAGTCATAATAAAAATAAATAATATTTATATAAAAAATTTGAATAAAAAGAGAGCTATCAAATAAGACGATACCTTAAACCAAAGTACACTTTCTAAAGGGAGGCCATGATAGTTGAACATTTAAATATTCATTCACTACATGATGGCTAAACATTGGCTAAAAAAAAAAAATAAAGTGGTGCTGTTTCTAATCTAGAGTTGGAGCTTTGTCAGTCACACCCTATATATAATTAATAGTCTATATATATATATATATATATATATATATATAGTACTATGGACTAGAGATCATGACAGACAAACATGAACCATGTTTGGTTGCCGCGGAAATAGATACTGCGCCGTTTTTGGGGCCATCGCTTTTTGTGTTTGGTTGCAAAATGGCTCCACCTAGCTGTGCCCGTGGGCTATCCATACGCGAAGTAGCTTAAAGCGTGAATGAATTGCGAGGGGAGTGGCAATCAATCTGGCGGGGCTCCAGCAGCCTGCGCGCTCCGTCCGTCACCGCCGCGAGCTTACATCCCAGCTCACCGCACCTGTTCTCCCAGTCGAGTTTTCTCCTCCTCGCTCGACCTCCCGCACGAACTCAGAGCTCCGGGAAGGAACAGGGACACTGCCTCCACCCGACGCATCGCGGAGACGAGGCCTCGCCGCCCATGCGGGCAGAGGCAGCGCTGCTGAGCTGGCAAAGCCTGCAGCTCAGTCACGGCTCCCGCCTCAGCGAGATCCGCCGCGGCCCGGGTGCCTCCCGCTCTCGCCCGTCCACGCCTCCTCTGTTGCTCAAGCGAGCAGCGCCTCCTCTTCGCTTTGCTCGGCGAAAGCCAGCGAGGCCCTTGTTGCCATGGGGCCCGTCTTGCGCGGGTGCGACATGTGCGAACGACCTCGGCCGGCGCGACGAGCCCGCGAGCCGGCGGCGCCATCAACTCGGTGGTCGGCGAGTAGGCCGATACCATCGCGAGTGCGCAGGCTCCTAGCGAGGCGAGTCCGGTGCGCCGGAGGCGAGTGAGGCGAGGAGGGGTGGCTCTGCTACGCTCGCTTCGGCCTTCAATCGCGGCCGGCGAGCTTGCCCATCCAACGGCAAGTTGGAAAAAGTGAGAAGCTCTACTTGGCGCATCGAGGCGAAGCTATTCCAAGGCCGATGAGGTGGGTGGAGAGCGGAAGGACGGAGATGAGCGTGGCACCTCCGACTCCGGCGTTCACCGAGTCGTGGCATGCCGCTCACTTGTTACGGCGAAATACCGAGAGAGTAATCTCACGCAATCAAAGAACAGGGTGATTGTATATCAAAATAAACCCGGCAACAAAACACACACTAGGGCTAGCCCGAGGCTAAGGTAGTCTGAACAACCAAACAAGCGTGAGTTGGCTTGATTGAGAGCGAGCTAATGCTGGCTCGGCTTATTTTTAGCTTTCGCCAGGCTAGGATTGAAAAGCGAGACCAAACACACCTAAAGTGTATGCGTTTGGGACTAGGGAATAATTTTTAGTCTTATTTAGTTCTTAATTTTTAATCTTATTTTTAATAAACTCTTGAAAGAGACTACGGGGACTACATTTAGAGGCATGTACAACCATAGAACGGCAAAGTCGTGCAGTACAATCTCGAGCTGTGCATCTGAACAGACGTCTGAGCGATCTCATCTGACCGCCCCAGAGCGAGGAGAGGCCCTTGCTAAGCTCTTTAATGCTTTTTGCATAAACCTTAAGATCAATTACAAATGCATTTGTGTATACCATTGTGTGGCTATTTAATAGAAAGTTGATCATTCCGCGATTAGAAAAATGTATCAAACATAAATAAGAGAAACATGGTTATAATATTTTTCGTTCTTATTTCTATTTATTAGTTTTGTTTGTTTTATTTTTCTATTTCCATTCTTTTTATTATCCTCTCTTTGTGCTCAGGGAAGATGTGGACTTTTTCTTGTCCACACACGAGAAGATATCAAGGGGGTGTTTAGTTGGTGAAATATTTTAGGTTGGGATTTCTTTGTAGCATTTTCGTTTTTGTATTTGGTAATTGAGTGTCAACCATAGACTAACTGAGGCTAAAAAGATTCAGTCTCGCCTTTTGATTAGCGTGTATTTAGTTTTTATTTACCTACATTTAATGCTTCAAAAATCGTTAAGAGATTTGATTTGTGACGGGGACCCAGTAGCACTTTTTGGGTTCTTGTAGAGCAGCTGAACACCCCCAAAGGCGGCTGCAGCTTTCTCCACCCGAATGCACCTTTATGCCATGGAGAGAAATCGAGAGAGAAGAATGGGGCCGAGCAGCGAAGCCAGAGAGAGAGAGGAAGGCCACGAGGGAGGGGCAGGAGGCTTGGTGCGCTGAGCTCCCCGCGAGGAGGCGGCGTGCGAGCTCCTCCCAGGCTCTCTCCGGTGGAGGAGCTTTGCTTGGCCGGGACTGGGGCGGTCGGCGCGGCCGGAGGAGGCGAGGCGGCGCGAAACATGAACATGACAGGAATAAAAAAATGAAATGGAAGGAAATAACAAAAAGATTCAAAAAAGCGTGGTCGGCAGGATTCGAACCTGCGCGGGCAAAGCCCACATGATTTCTAGTCATGCCCGATAACCACTCCGGCACGACCACTTTAATGCCAAGCTCCATCTATAGAACTTGATAGACTTGTAATGATAAAGCCATGCATTGCAACCTGTACTCATGATGCTGTAAAATTAAGTTGCCACTGACAGTTCATGTAGCACGACATTTTTCCTAGCATCACGCGGATAGTACTACAGAATGGATGACCTAGCATGTAAAGTTCGAGTTTGGCTATATACCATTAATCGAGAGAGAACCGGTAGAACAGTTGTTTTGAGCGCTGACTGCTGAGAATCCAAATGCTGAGCGAAGGGATAATGAACCCAGTTTTGTAGAAACTGGTGGCATTTCAACATAAATCTACAATAGCCATCACATTGCGCTTTGTGTTTCCACACTTTCAGACAGTCCAAACATAGGCAAAGTCTCAGTAAGTCTACTCCACAAAACCTTTTTCTAAAGATACACTGAAATCCCTTGCTAGGTCCTAGGTACTTCTGCAAAAATATAGGTGTAGTGACTAAAAAATAGATCAAAGGTGATGAAACGATTTCCAGCACATAACCTAACTTCCACTTGTGTATTGATTTATGGGTAACAGTCATATACATCACACTACCATAGTACCCAGTACTCAATCATTTACATCTCCAGGACATGAGATCGATGACATAAGGATTCAGAAAATAAAAATATAAACATGGCTATACACAAAAGAAACATAAACTAGATCAAGCCTAAATACCATTCCGCATGAACGGAAACTTACAAGGTCTTCCACAAGTGTGTAGTTCCAAATTACAAGCAGCCAGTACATCTGCTGCTGGGCATTGCATAATATGCCGGCCTGGGGCAGTTGTATTATTAGCTCTATGGCATCACTGATCACACATTTCACAGGTGCCCCAGCACAGGCCATGGAGTCACTCCACTGGCAGGAAGCATAGGTTTTACGATTGGAGTTCGCCGCACCATCGTCATGGATTCATTCAGACGTGATGATTGGCCCTTGAATTGGGAGACCTTCTGCAGAGACGTATAAGCCCAGGAAAAGAACTTTCAGTATCAGTCAGTAGGAGTCTAATTAAGAGAGAATAAGCATCTAAAAGTGCAAACAGAGGTAAGCAATAAGGATGGGAAAACTGGGAAACATGGATAAGGATCAATTCAAGCATTTAGTCCCAACATTCCAACCAATGATTTGTTGAATCGCCGATTTCGGAATACTCTGATCTTTACCATTCATAATCCGTTCAAGTACTATAACAAAGTCCTATAAGTTGAAGCAACCACAAATGCAAATGTGGGAGCAGGAAAGCAAGCTTATAGCGATTATATTTTGTTTCTTTTCTGAGATTTGGCTTCAGCATAAACAGCGCAAGGGCATCTCGAAAGACAGTCAGGTACCGTGAGGCAGCACATCGTTTATTCAGTGAAAGAAAAATTTATACTAAGATCATCTAAGCTCACAAGTAAACTAGTTACTGCTAAGATCACAGTACGTATCAGTTTGTAAGAAAAATTTATACAAAGAGCATCTAAGCTGTGAAGAAAGCGAAATCCACAAAGCCACAAGCAAGACGCTTGCAGGGAAGAGGATGGGAAGGCGTCACCTTTTCGTCGAGGACGAGGCGGACGCGCGCGACGGCCTTGCTCTGGCGGCGCATACGGTACAGCCGGCGGCCGAGCACGGCGAATCCGAGCAGCGCGACGGCGAACGGCACCGACCAGGCGCTCCTGGCCGCGCGCGCAGCGCCCACACCCGCAGCGCGTCCAGCGGCAGCTTCCACCACGGGACCGGTCCTCCTCCTCCCTCCCTTCGCCACGGCCCCCTTTTCCCCATCAGCCACAGCGCCCGCCGTGGCCCAGGCCTCCTCCCCTGGCCCGCGGCTCCACCGGATCGGTGGCCTCAACCTCGGGCCCTCCCCGTCGGAGGACGAGTCCGACCAGAGCGCCGCGCGGTCACGGCCGGGGAAGAGAAGGTCGTCAGGGTCCGGCTCCACCCAGCTCGCGTTGTCCGACGACCCGAGAAGCCCCTCCTCCCACCCTCCTCCTCCTCCTCCTCCTCCTCCTCTTCGTCCGCCTTCGACATCGACGCCCTCCGGGGATACTTGGCGTCGGAGCCGAGGTCGAAGTAGTCGTGCTTGATGGCGCCTGCGTCGTCCTCCCCGCCGCCGGCATACGGCTCGGCCGCTGCCACCGCCACCGCCGCCTTGGGGACGCGAGGAGGAGCTCCCAGTCCTCGTCCATCTCGCGGAGGCCGGCTAGGGTTCGCGAGCGTGGATTCGGAGGGCAAAGAGGGGGAAGGAAGGGAAGGGGCAGAGAGTGGTGGTGTGCCGTGTCGGGTGGGGAAGATTCGCGGGGATGCAAGGAAACGGTGGTTATTTTGCGGTTGCTTCAAGTTTAGGCGTTTTGGGGAGAAAGGGTCAGGAATTCGATTCCTTTTTGTCTGTGCAAATCTGCAATGCAACGAGTCAGTCATCTAATGATAGATATGCATCATCGGCGATTCCGTGGTCGTAAGTAAACCGGCCAATTTTACAGATCTGTGGGCATTCGATTTCCACATGTGTTTCCTTCAGAACGAATTACACTGGAGGTAGATTACGGCGTCTCAGGTAAAAAGACCATGCATGCTGATTTGATTTCTCCGGAAAGTCCACAGTTGAAATTCACTGTTCTTTCTACTTGATAACTTTCTGTATCTAGATTTTTTCGTATAACCGGTTGGATGTACTGTTTCTGATAACCGGTTGCTATCTTCGTCGAATCTGCTGTCATTCTTTCTGATAGCGAATCGTGTACAAGAATATAAATAAAAGTCGAGATGTCAAATGAACCCACCAGATTTTTGGACGCCTGCATGCAGAAGCAGAAGGTGTGCCTAGTAGCGATGGCCGGCGGGCGGCGGCTGCGAACCTTCCTTGTGTCTTGGAGGCGTCGTCCCATTTCGTTTGTTTTCGTGGCGGTGAAAAACAGCTTCAGATTTTTTTTTCTGATTCGCGGTGCACAGCACAGCCACCCTCATCTCGTTTAATTTGTCTGCAGCTGTTTTTTCACTGGTAGATCGGCAGCTTCAGGTTTCGGAGCGAGCCACAGCCAGCTCGTACATCGTGGCAGTCATCATCGGCAAAAACGAGAATCTAGTGCGATAATGTTCATCGAGCCCTTCGAGTGTACTGGTGGTGGCGCTGTATAAGCCAGAAACGAAGGAGACGAAAGGCACGAGTCTGTCCACGTCGACGGTTCAGTTGTGTCGTGTCGCCAAGAATACGAGAGTCAAGAGCAGTGGAATCATATCCAAAATCAGCACGTCGATTTCTCGTAGTCAAATGATGGTAAATAAGGTAATGATGGATGCACGGTTCAAGGGCTAGAGGTTGTTCTTCTAATGATTTGACTTCGGCTGATTTATATGTACTCCCTCTATTCTAAATTGTAAGTCGTTTGACTTTTTGACAACAAATTTGACCACTCGTTTTATTCAAAAAATTGTGCAAAATATCACTTTTTTCTCGCGTGGCTTTCTTTATTACAAAAAGTTCTTAAAGATTGACTTAAATTTGACTATATTTGTATAATTTTTTGAATAAAGACAAATGGTCAAACTTTTGAGTCAAAAAAATCAAACTACTTATAATTTGGAACGGAGGGAGTAAGAAAAAGCAAACTGATTTAATAGCTTTTTACCTGGTTTCTTTTTCTATAGTGTTTGCAAGGCCGTGATACTACCGTACTAGTAGTGATAAGCGGGCTGGTCGTCGTCATCCTAATCTGCCTCTGGCGTCCGTGGTGAATTTCTTCTAGACATGCAGATTCATGGTCTAACTGTTTTCACTGAGGTGATCATGGACAGGCGGCAGCATCCCGTTTAACGCCTCTTCCAAGCTAAGCTTATCATACTACGCTTTACACGTTTGTCTGCTCAAGTTAGCGGAGAAGATCAATCTGCCCATCGTTTTTAGAGAAGTCTTCGGCGGTAGATCGGTTTTGTCGGCAAGAGTCTATGAGTTAGGCCGCCGGCCGGCAGCAAACCAAACGCGGGGCGTGCCGCCGCACGTCGTTGCTGTTTAGCCACCCACGTGTATTTACTGCAATTGTAGTACTACACCTGACCTACTTGATACTGACCGCAGCCAGCACCGTCGCCATGGCCCTTGGCACCTCTTCGTCTTGGTGCCCTCCTGTCCTGTTGGATGATGGGCCGCCGTGGACCTGCACCCGCACGCCAAGAATGCGTCGCGACTATCTCGAACGTGTACGAAGAATGCAATTTTGAAGCCGTTCTCGACGCGCGTTTTCCACTCTGGTAGTAAACTGACGGCACTGACTGTCCGATCCCAATCCCACGATGGCGTTGCCGGCGGGCACTGGGGTGGTGGCGTACAACGCAGCCATCTCCCGGTGCGCCCCCGCGCGGGGCTGTACGCGCGGGCGCTGGCCCTGTTCCGCGAGATGCGCGGGCGGGGGCTGCGCGCCGACGAGTACACCCTCCCGCCGCTCCTCAACTCCGCGGCGCTCCTGCGGGGCCCGCCGCAGGGGGCGGTGGCCGCGCTGCACGCCCTCGTCGTCCGCGCGGGCCTCGTGCCACACCTCCACGTCGCCAACGCGCTCGTCGACGCCTACGCCAGGTTGCCTCACACGTGGGGCGCCGCCGCCGCGGCGCGGGCCGTGTTCGACGAAATGCCGCGCCGGGACGTCGTCACCTGGACCTCGCTCCTCACGGGGCTCGCGCGCGCCGGCGCCCACGCCGCGGCCGTCCGCGCGTACCACGAAATGGTCGCGGCGGGGGTCCAGCCCGACGAGTTCGCCGTCGCGGCGGTGCTCAGCTCGTGCGCGGGATCCACCATGCTCGACGTGGGCCGGTCGGTGCACGCCGCCGCGGTCCGCCTCGGAATCTGCACGTTCCGCTCGGTGGGGAACTCGCTCGTGTCCATGTACGCCAAGACCGGCGCGTTGCGGGACGCGCGGGCGGTGTTCGACGTGATGCCGGCGCGGTGCACCATCACGTGGACGGCACTCATCGTCGGGTACGCGCAGAACGGGCGTGGCAGGCGGTCGCTCGAGGTCTACGCCGATATGGTCCGGTCCGGGTGTAGGCCGGACTACGTGACCTTCATCGGTCTGCTCTTCGCGTGCAGCCACGCCGGGCTCGTCGACGTCGGCCGGGCTCACTTCCGGTCCATGGTGGACGACTACGGCATTGCTCCCGGACCGGATCACTACGCGTGTATGGTCGACTTGCTAGGCCGGGCGGGGAAGCTGGACGAGGCCATGGACCTGCTGAACCGGAGCTCCACGGAGCTGGACGCCACGGTGTGGAAGTCGCTGCTGGGCGCGTGCCGAGTGCACCGGAACGCGGAGCTCGCCGAGCGCGCGGCCGAGATGGTGTGGAGGCTGGATCCCACGGACGCCGTGCCGTACGTCATGCTGTCCAACCTCTACTCCAGGGCGAGGAGATGGGGCGACGTCGCGAGGATCCGCGCGCTGATGAAGGCGAGAGGGATCACCAAGGAGCCCGGGCGCAGCTGGATGGGCGTGAACGGCGTCACGCACCTGTTCCACGTCGAGGACCGCGGGCACCCGCGGGCGGCGGAGATCTACCGCAAAGTGGAGGAGATGACCGAGAGGATCCGGGCCGAGGGGTACGTGCCGGACACGGACTGGGCGCTGCAGGACGAGGCGCCGGAGGGGAGGCAGAGGGGCTGGCGTACCACAGCGAGAGGCTCGCCGTGGCCTTCGGGCTGCTCGCTGTGCCGGCGGCCGCACCCATCCGCGTGTTCAAGAACCTCCGGGTGTGTGGCGACTGCCACACTGCGATCAAGATGGTTGCCAAGGTGTACGGCAGCGAGATTATTTTGAGGGATGCGATTGCTTCCACCACATGAAAGACGGAGTGTGTTCTTGTGGTGATTACTGGTAGGGAGATTTGTTCAAGTCAGCTCTCTTTTTTTTTTGGTAGATTCTTAGCTGATATATATGCACGGTAGAGTGAATTAGTGGTATCAAGGCATTTCTGTTCAATGAACACACATCAAGAAGAGATAAAAAATTCCCTCAGAAAATTGCTCTGAATTTCTATTAGATTTGATCGCACCAAAGGTGCCAGTGATGTACAATGTGCTAGCGTACTATCCAGACTCGAGAGGTCCCTTTCTACTACAGAATCCTACCATCCTAGTCGTCGATCTCCTTTACAGCATCCTGAAAAAAGACAGACGCAAGAGAGCAGTCAGTATTGACGAAACCCCTGAGGCAAACCTTTTGCGTGATTGAGAAAAAGTATTGACTAAACCCTGAAGCATTTGCGAAAGTAAAAAATTAACCACACGTGCAAATAATCCCTGACTATTCACAAAGTTCTGTTATTGGGGGATACGGAAACATGTTATATCATGCCTTTTCCCTCTTGAATTGCCACTTAGGTATATGGTCCATGAAAAAAAAATAGGTCCTCACCTTTGCAAGCCTTGTTACATAAGTGGCAGCAATGGCTGTAAACAATAACCCGATACCCAGTGTCCATAGCTCTCCATTTCCTCCCAAACCAATTTCTGACTCATCTTGCTGTCAAAACAAGAAAGCAATTTCATTATACGAGCCAGTCATTTTTTTTTTTCAGAAATCATAGAAAAGCTCTGCTGCTACACAAATAGGAAAATTGATAGAAATTACTTTGCCAGTTCCAGTTGCATATTCTCATCAGTCATCACACAGACAGGATGAAATTATATTAAGAATAAGAATCAACAGAGCTATGTGGATACTTCATTATCAACACCACATTATGATATTCTCATGAAATGTATGAGCTGCTATGGCAAAGATGGAATCAATAATATAGTAACATGAAGTAAATTGCAAAGCAATGTCTTGAAGTGGACTAAGATGTCTAGATCGGAATATGTGAACATCTCAAGTATTATTACATGATAGAACATCTAAAGAATTGTCATGCTGGTACTTCTATAGAAAGTAAAGACCACCAGAATAGCGAGAGACTCCGAGTTACATGGGAGAGCAACAGTCAACAACTTTTAGTAAGTCCTATATAGGAGAGCAGGAGGTACACATATGGTAAGGAATAGCTATGACTAGCAGCTATTAGAAGCTGAAAACCTTGATGGCACAAAAATGTGGCTATTACACAGCACAACCTCTTTGTCATTTTGGCAGTGCATTTTGTTTTTTACTCAAGATGGACTTAAAATAGCAGCAGTTTAAGAACTCACAATTATAGCTCTCCCGAATGCACCAGCACTGACGTAGGCCCATGAACCTGGAAGCATTCCCAACCAACTGCATGGGAATAACAAAAAAGTAGAAATCAGAGCAAACAAGGTTTTTCAAGAAAACAACTATAGTGTTGGCATCATCCCTCACAAAATTAAAGTTCCAAACATAGTTAACAAGAAAGTGACACTCCCATAAGTCATAAATTCTATTCCTTTAGTCACTTAAATTACAACTCTTCCAGAAAAGCATTAACATAACAACAGACAATTTATCACTAAATTGCTTAGAATTACAAATTACATTCACTGATATCCACAGATAATGCCACAATCGCAGCAAGGAGAATAGAAACTAACCTGCCCAAGACATATGGCAAGAACTTCACTGAAGTCAGGCCATATAGATAGTTCCCTAGGGAGAAAGGTAACAGGGGGGCTCAAACGAAGCAAAGTAACAACCTTAAATCCATTTTCACCTATTGCCTTATCAATTGCCAGAAACTTCTTATTTCCTTCAACCACATTTTAAGAATTCGCTCTCTGGCAAAGTATCTAGCAATAAGGAAGGCCACCGCTGCAGCTAGCTACAAAAGCAGTAAATTTCAGTGAGTATATGCAAGTTTGCGCAGAATTATCAAAACAAGTGCTACTGATGTGAAGTACTTACTGTTCCACCGATTGAAACAATAATTGTACCGGTCACATTACCAAATAATAGACCAGCTGACATGGTTAAAGGTATTGCAGGAATTGCGAGAACCTGAAACGAAGGAAAATTAATATTATTAATATTCATAAGCTAAAGCTCCAACCCAAGATATGCATGTGGAAAACCTTTTCAACTTTTATATCACTATCTGTAGTTGACCAGCTATTGCAATGGGAAAAACACATTATAACAAACACCACCAAGAATGAGGGCTGCTAAATTGAGGGCATACCTCCAACCCTGCATATACAAGTACGAACAGAGCATATCCGGCTGGACCATAGCCTGCCCATGTAAGACAACACAACAGTTTAGCTAAAAATCCAACTAAGGGATATGAACAAAAATTCCATGACAAAGGAGCAGCGAAGAGTTCAGTTCAGCAGTCCTTATTTTTTCCATTTATAACAGAGTTAGAACATATTGTGCAGCAGCAGCGCACAAAACGACTGAAATGAGAGAGAGTGCAACGACTTTAGTAGGATTAGAGGTGGAAGGTTAGCAGAAATTGGACATCCATGAATTTTAGCAAATGAACTAGGAATTCAAATTTTGGTGGAGGACCGTCTCTTCCTAGTTCAATTTTTTTTCCATGAACATCCAACTTCCACCTATAGATCCCCTACAGGGGTAGAGGTCGGTGGTAATGCCATTAACTACTCAGCTAATTGTCACAGCAATTCACGACCCAGTCACCCAGCAATAAAAACGTGCAGTCTTATCATCTCACTGAGTCAAGCCTTAGTCCAGTGGCTTTTATCCAAGTCCAAACCACTGGTATCCCATCATCAGGATTCAGGGAAGCTCAAACAAGCATAAGCAAATACTCAAGTAATAACTAAGTACGAGCTGACGAGCAAAGCTCGTGTAACTACTCCATTACCGTCAATGAACCCTGAGAACTGCGTGAGGAAGGTGTTGATCTGGTCCTTGTACACGTATCCGGCCGCCCCAAACCCCTACGAACCCAACCAGTAGCGCTCCTGCGATCAGCGTCCCCGTGAGTGCCCCGGCGCCGCCATCGCCCTCGGCCTCCTTCTCCTCCTCCTCCCCTCCTTGTCGTCGGCGGCGGGGCGGCGGTCCTTGGGGCTGCCGCCCTCCACCGCCACCGCCAAGGCGGAAGGGGACGTTGGGCGAGGCCTTGCGGAGCGTGGCCTTGTTGGGCTCCCGCAGCGAGGAGAGCGGCGGTTGGAAGGCCCGGCCCCGGTGCAGGCGCCGCCGCCAGGGCGTCGCCGGCGGCGAGAAGTGGGAGGAGAGGACCGGGGAGGGGGAGAGGTGCGGCGAGAGGTGCGGCTGCCTCATGGAAGGGGCGTGGGAAGGCGTCAGCCGTCGGAGAGTGGGCCCGTCGTTTCGTTTACTGCGTGGTGGTGGTGGGCTGTGAGGCCATTAGAGCGCGGAGGCGATAAGAGGGAGCAGGGAGTGGGGAACGACGGAAGGCGCTGGAGAAGAGAGAGAGAGAAGAGCAAGGAGAGCAACGCGTGGCTCCATCAGAGGCACTGGAGGGTGCGGACGGAACAAAACTGGAGAAGTTAATTTTTTTTTTTGGAAATTGGAGTGTGGGTCCTTTTGTCAGTGTGATGTCGTTCTGGCTCTTTCAGCCTCTCAGGGTTAGATTTTGTCAGTGTGAACCCTGAGAACTGCTTGAGGTCCGTTCAAATTGGCCCATGAAGGGCCAGCAGCGGTTGATATATGTACACAAAATCTAACCCTAATCCCTCAAATTCCTAGCCTCCTCGCCCACCACTCAACCACTCCCACAGCCGCCAGAGCACCAGGGGCGCCGCCACCGTGCGCGCCATCGTGCGTCTACGCTCTACGCCGACCATCACATCAGCAGCGGCAGGTGAGTCTGTAGGAAAGATAGATCTTGCGTCTCCTATTTCTTATTTTGATAGTGGACAACAGCAGGGCTCTTGTCTTGTTTCTACTTTTCATCCTGACACAAGCACGAATGGATTTAATGGATTTGTGAGATCTTGTTTGCGATTTTTGCAAATTTGTAAAGAGGGCCGTGGTCTCTAAACTAAACATCTTATTCTGTATTATTTATTGCTGCTAGATGCGTTCTGTGGTAGAAATTTCTTCTGTACAATTGATTTGAGTACTATACTTGTGTAGCGGGACGGGGACCCCATCGGGTATTGTTCCCCGCTCGGGTTCGGGGATGGGGAGCGATCGTCCCCGCGAGGCTTGGCGCGGGGACGGGGACGGGGACGGGGACGGGGAAATTTCTCTCCCGCAGGGACGGAGATGGAGAGGCAATACCCGACGGGGAATTCCCCGTTGCCATTCTGAGTAAAGCCCTCTACAACGAATGGGTTAAGCAGTGCTAGAAGAAGAGAGAATATTGAAGAGTTACTCCATACACTCTGACCATCCTATGCAATCCTGCAAAGAAGCAATTTCACATTTGAGGGAAAAGAAGCAATCTCACATTCTGCATCTCTAGCCTTTTTTTTCCCCCATTCCTAAAGTTATTTTAAACTGAGTATAGACAAAAGTGAAACTAATGGTAGTCCTTATCACTCTCTTGACACTAAGACCTGCTTGTCTTGCTTGTTTTCAGGTGCCTCTCATCAAGCAGTTGATTCTTTGAATGTTCTTAATGGTGAACCATCAAAAGGTATCATTGCATTTTTTTTTGCCTTACATCCTTTTATTTTTCAATTTTATATTTTGGGAGGACCAAAGGTTCTGTTACAATTCTCTGTTGTCCACCTTTTTCCTTTTAAGTAATTTCTGTTCTGAACTTTTATTGCTAGATGGAACTAATGTCAAGTTTGGTTGATCTCTTTCTACTTGCTAAGGCTAGGCTGTTGAATCTTCTTAGTTGGGGAAATCATGACTAATTGTAGTAATTTGTTATACTATTAAAGCTCCACAAAACATGCTATCAACTAATTACTATATCCAAACTTAGAAATAAATTAGTAGTTATGGAAAACCATTATAATGCCATCGGAGGCAAATACCTGCTTTCTTGTTTGCTCTTCATCTAATAGTAAAAGCCTAATTACTTGCTTGTTCCAGGTGCTACAGAGCAAATACATGATTGTTTGAATCTTAACAAAGAATCATCAGAAGGTTTGTTTCAGATATGATGTTTTGAAATTACACAGCCTATTTTCCCTTTGTTTACCTTATAACTTCCCTTGTGTAACTAATTGCTATCCATGGCACAGATTAACGAGGCTGTAGAAGTCGTCGATCTAAGCAGTGATGACGATGAGGACCCGCAACATAAGCCAGAAGGCAAGGCGAGTGCATGCTCTAAGGGCTGTGAATGGGGATGCTCACCTGGAGCAGCACGAGCCAGCTGTAGAAGTCATCGATCTAAGCAGTGATGACGATGAGTTTCTTCAGCCGGAGCAGCGACAACCAGCTCATACAGCCATGAATGGAGCTTTGCACCCAGAGCAGCACAGGCCAGCACGTGCAACTGCGAACGGCGTGTCACCTTTGAGGCTGCCGTTGGAGTGGCACTATATAGACCCTCAAGGAGATACCCAAGGGCCATTCTCGCTGATGCACCTGATTCATTGGAAACGGCGGGGCTTCTTCAGCGACCGCTTCGAAAGTATGGAAGACGGGGCAGACTCCTGAGCAGGCTATCTTGCTTGGAGATGCCTTCATGTCGCCGATGCAGCAGGAACTTGATGCGTTGGAGTTGCAGCAGGAACTAGCGCCCGGCGGGTGGGGCGAACGTGGGTGATGGTCTGCCACGTGGGCTAGGCCAGCACCGGAGATGTCCTCCCTGGAGTAGGCAACGGCGGCGATGTAGAGAGGAAGCAGATAATATCTAGCAGTGATAGGTATCGCATTGGTAATGGTTTGGTCTGTTTGAACTTTATTCTGCTTAATGAAAAACGCGCAACGGCGTGGTAAAAAAAAAACCATTACTAGATAATTAATCCAAACAGAGCATTAGACTCCTTTTTATTCATGTCACCAATGCAGTGCGGGGACAATACCAGAGACATGTAGTGTGGTCGAAACACGACCATGAACAGAGACAAGGCTTGCTTATATGTGCAATGACTGAATTTCCATGCAGTACATAGCTGTTCCCTATTGACATATTTCACTTGCATACGGGTGACAATTCTTTGAATTGAGAGTACTTGGACCCGTTCTGCTACATACTAGTTTGCGGTTAAGTGTTTGCATAGGAAAGGACGACATTTGGCATAGAGATGGACTTCAGATATTTTGGCATGACAGTGTTCCTAATTTTGTATCGACCGAGAGTTGAAGAACAAGGCACTTTATATGGTGAGTTGTGTGAACCGAACAAAACCAATCATCAGGTTTTCATACATCTCATGATAGCTCACTCGAGAGAGTAAACCTACGCACGTACATGAGGCCTTGGTTAAAAGGCGATGATGGATTTAGCACTTGTTCTTAATCGCGTATCAGCCAACTGGTTCGAAGAACAAAGCACTTCCCATAGTGATTTCTATCAACTGACCATACGGACTTTATCACAATACATGTCGCGATGACTTGCTCGAGAGAGCACACCTACACACGACAGGTGATACTGACACTAGAATTTTAATATCATGGGAAGGACCTACACACTAGAATTTTAGTATCATGGGAAGGTAAGTATATCTGTATGCCAAAGTTACTCGAAGAAACCTGTATATTTTGTCAAAACACGCATGGCAATTTACAGAAGAGGACATCAGTATATAATTTTGAATAGAACTGATCTGGGCATTGATAACAACTCGAGAACAGCTATTTTTCAGTTCCCAAACCATGTCACAATTTTGCCAGTACATATAGCTAGTCTCCTACCACAGTTCAACATTAAGAGCCCATTTAGGAGAAGAGAACTGCTCTGAGATATTTTAGGTTTAGTACCAAATCCTAGGGATAAGGATATCCCAAGACCCCATTCTCCAAACAAGGCCTAAAAGATATATAAGTCACAAGAAAAATAATGTAGCTTTACCGAGACAGGAAATGAGAAACGAACATGAAAGTACCAGACTGCCTCCCAAACAGACCATTCAAATTAGGACCTGAAAATTATCAACACGATTCTCATTGCACAGCTTCAGATGGTTTTGAATACCTGCCAAGTCTAATTAGTTAATAATACATCACAATAAGATTAAAACCAGCGCACCCACATTTGACACTGTGGTATTTTGAAGAGCTTGCAAAAGTACATAGATAACAAGGACAGAAAATATGACTGTTTAAAATCTACAGGCATATATACATACAATAGGGGTGCACGATATATATAAGATTTATTGGCTAACCAATGACTGGACAACACCACAATCCAGTGAATCCACACAAATGTTTTTGTGTTCTATAATGCTCGGATTGATTGGCAACCAGAGTAATGCGCATCTGGGATGCAATCGCGTGTGATCTGACGGTGTTATAATTATAACTAAGCATTAGAATTGAAGCCTCCGTCAGACCCGTCACACAGAACGAGCTACGACTACGACCCCCAGAAGCAAACGCGTGCCGTTCGAAAAACAGAACACATGATCCCCGCCCTCCCCATCGGCGTCACCTTTGAAATCAAGCGATCGATCAATCGATCACAAAATGAGATCAGATCAGGTACAGAGAACTATAGGTGATCCGTCACGGATTGACCCCGGTGCTCACCTTGCTTGTGACCGGCGCCCCTTGTCGACGGTGTGTGGCACTGCGCGCACTTGGTCTTGAAGATCTCTTCTCGCCGGCAGTTGGGTTCCCCTGGGGCGCCTCAGAGAACGACGCCATCGCTGCCGATGAGGAAGCAGAGGGTGTGGGTGCTGGCTAGGTTAGGTTCCACCTCACAGCTGGCGGTGGCGGCGGTGACGGACGGTCCTGACTCCTATTGCGGCTGCGTGTTTCTGGGTCTCGTTTAAACGAGACGATGCAGCAGAAAGGACACCGCGTACGAACGCGCGAGCGGCACCCGGCACGTCAAGTTACCGTAATGCCCTTGGAGGTTCGACTGGAGTATAGTGGGCCGTATTGGGCGGGTATCGCGGCGGGCTCGCATATTTGTGTCGTGGCGGAGGTTTGGGTGGGGCGCCCGGACGCTGCGTCGTGGGCCTAACTCCAGTCTCCATGAGAAAGCTTATCAGCACCAGAGCGCCCCGAGCCCGGCTGATGTAGGAGACGCCGCCGTTGCAAAAGCTGGGCAGCCTGGCGCGGGCGCACGAGCTCCCACCACTTGTGCTAGTGCAGCTCACGCTCCCTCGATTCCGCAGGAGAGAGATGGGAGTACAACGAGGACGATTCCACCCTGTGATCCACCGAGGATTGGGAGCCTGCTGGGACCACGCGATGGATCATCGTCAACAGACTCAACACCAAAGGAAAATAACTTCACCGTTTCCTTTACCGTACACTTTAGGACAGTTTGGAGTGCTCGATGATTAAACAAACGGAACGGCATCGGGCGATTGATTTGTCTCCAAACACATACACGCAGTTGGCTAGTGGCGTGCCAAGGAAACGCTCCCGATGCAGCTGAGTCCTCTGTGAACGTACCCATGCGTTTGCAACTTGCAACAACCCTACCCGGTTTCGTGTGTCCAATACGGCTGGCGGCCAGCCCACCGAACGAATTTCGAGATATAAACCCCGGAGCGCAGGCTCGTGCTACGGGCCAAATGTGGTCACACCTTTGAAAACCGGGTCATTCAGAACGGTAAAACCCGTCACCCCGTTCCAGGTCAGGTTTTGCATGGTTGTACGGCACCGTGGCGGACGTGATTTGCTACAGTAATCGATTTTCACAGTATTAACCGGCGCTGTTTTTTTTTCCTTTTCTAATTTATTTCGTCTGAGATCTTCAAAAAAATAACTCTTCGAGCACGCATATGGGATGAAGATGATTTTATAAAAATTATAGCCCCTCGGCCAGAGGATCTATAACTTTTTAGTTTTTTGAATTTTCATTTACGACGTTAAAAGGTGCTCAAAAAAAATATCTATCGAAATTTTCATTTGATGACGCAGAAGTGCTCAAAAAAATTATCATTTGAATTTTTCATTTGATGGGTTTTAGTTTCGTATTCATGTTTACGTTATAACAAAATAGAAAATACATCACGTTAAGTGTTTTCTTTTTTGTGCATGATTTCGTGTCCGTCGGTGTTGGTGCAATGTGCCGGCGTCAATTTGGAAAACCGTACTTAAGAATATAGCAACGTAGCATATCTGTGAATTTTTTCATTTGATGGCCGTTAAGGTGCTCCAGAAAAATTATATAAAATTACAGCACCATAGCAATCACGCATTTGCTTCACGCATTATTATGGTGCTGTAATTTTATAGTCATTTTTAAGTACGCCGACATTATTATAGTCATAATTTTATATAATTTTTTTGACACCTTAACGTCATCAAATTAAAAATTCAAAACTAAAAAGTTATAGATGCCGAGGGCTGTAGGTAATTTTATATAAAAATCATCATCTTCATCGTCGTGACATAAGAGCGCGATTTTTCAAGATTCGCATTTAAATAAATTAGAAAAGGAAAAACAAAACCGGCTAAGCATCGTAGTAGCAGAACTGTGGGATTACCTGTGAGCAAATCACGTCCGGCAATGGGCTATATGCAGCCATGCAAACCGACCTGCAGGAACGGCTTGGTAAGTTCGAGGGCCCGGGGTGAACGGGTTTGCAAAGCTTCCTCGGCGCTTCTGCACTCTGGCTGCTTCGTAAGATCTATTTGACCCGTACCAAGAAGTTCGTGTGGCCCAGTGCATTTACCTCATTTCTTGGGATTTTACTCTCGGGTTTTACGCAGAGATTGTGCAGTTGAGAGCTCTTGCTGGTGGACAGCCCCAGAAGCCAGAGGTCGCTCGTCCATCACTAACCCCTGGAAGATTCAACTTATATAGTACCAAAAAAAAAAGAGAAAGAAATGAAAGATGGAGGCGCCGAAAGGACATCTTGTTGCAACATTTGCCCCTTTGTTATGTTCATGTCACTATGTCAGTGAGAGGGCTTTGCCAGCTTGCCCAGTACAACGTTCACTTTGTTTCTGCCCCCTGTTTGAGAGAGAGAGAGTGATGATTCCAAAGAGTAATCGAAACACAGACACAGCGCAGCATCCCACAAAACTAATCATACCTACCCGACCTTCCAAAAAACACACATCACATGCACTTCCCAGCAGTAGTAGTACTACACCACAACTTAATTAAAACAGAGACGGCACGGCCGGTTCTAAAAAGAAGAATTATTCAAGAACAAATCAGGCAAGACTAGCTTCTACCCAGCTATAGTAAGCAGAACGATTCAGGCATCCGATGATGTGTACTGACAGGAACACTAGTGCAGTAGAAATTTTTGTGGCAGGACAGAAGCCAACGGCAAAAAAATAACACGGCCTGCACTTGTCTAGTTGAGGGGAGAGGAGGGCTTTGGATTCCAGGCAACGGGCATCTAGATTCATGCATAAACACTTATTTTATGTACACTAGGAACATCCGCAGCAGACCTATGCATAGTCAACAGGCGTAAAGACAGGAGGGGTGAACCGCGACGGACGCCAGCCTGCTCGGACAAAAATCCCCGCAAAGACAAGCTGTCCTGTCAGTAGAGCATGGCAGGCACAGGCAAGCCTTTGGGCCCTTCTGCGTGCTATCCACAGCTACTGATATCAAATTCATTGAACATACAGGTGAAAATGATACAACAAACCAGGGTGAAAAAAACAATTTGAAGCCAACTTCCAGTACTATTTGACTCCTGACTTGGTCACACATTTGTAGTTACCTAGATGTCTTCACCGTTAAACTGTTTTTCAAATACAAAAAGAAAAGGGCTGAACAGATATGGAAGGCCTTGGTGGTGGTCCTGGTCCTTGCCCAGCATATGTTATACAAGTATGAACATCGCCCAACCCATTTATATCCGGCAGCCCCTGCTTTAATTCAAGGCCAAGTAGCAAATATAATATAGTCGTCTCCACAGCTGTCACAGAGAGGAACAGCTATGAAATAAGCGACACAGCAGAGCCCATTCCAGCCCCTAGTCCATGGTGTAACTTATCGGCTAAGATATTATGAGTTGCGGAGGCCAAAACCAACCAAAAAGTGAATTCCAAACCAGCCTCTTCCAGCCAAATGCCAGAGCACAGCTCATCAGCCATTCTCAAGATCTAGCTACTTGCTACTTTGATAAATGGAATTAGAGTACTGGGCTAATGATGAGTTAAGCTTACTTGGAAAAAACTTTTACAAAAACCTTTTGATTGCCACAAAACTGTTATCATTATGTAGTAAGAGGAAAGAGAAGGAAAAAAGGGGAGAACATAGTAGGGGAAAGGCACAGGTGAAATACTTCTTAGTATCTAGGGATTTCCTTGAGAGGGAGCATCGGGCATTATAGCGCTTTGGTGAAGAACCTGAGGGTGATCCAATATGGACACCACTGCGAGAAGAAAGCTTCTCAATCTCATCCGGCACCATCCGGCTGGAGCTGGTCTTCCCTGATCATTTATGCGGAAGGATATGGATCCCGCTTCGTTGCAGTGTCAAAATTCCATGCCGATTTCTAGGAAACTCTGGTTAATACAAGTGATGCACACTTCATAGTAGTAATCATCATAAAGGCACCATTTTCTACTATACTCCCTCTGGCCTATATCTCGGAGGCCAATGAATGTAGCTACAGGGTAGTAAACCAGTAAAAGTATCCCAACAGTTGTGCAGGACTTGGCATCATCAAAATGACGGAAGATAATACCCTCAAAGGCGCTTGTATCTACCGGCAGGCAGCACTGAAACCCGAGGGGAGGAAAGAACCCTGAAAGGAAGGAAGCAGAGCACTGGCACCCATCAGTAGATAAAGCCGCCTTCTTCGGAGAGTGATCATTGAAACCGGGCGACAGCACCCGATCCAACATATGATACATAGCTCATCAGGACTTGCATCTACAAGTCCAAGAAAAATGGTGCCAAAACAATGGTAAAAAACACTGGTATCTCGAGCCGGCAGTACGTCCGATGAAATATTTAGCAATCTTCCCTTCTCTCCCAAGATCATGGTTCTCTTCCTTTCTAACAAACTTCGCCCAACAAACACTAGGGATTGCCTGCGAGAACACTGAATGCAGAAAACCAACATACTTAGGCCATGGTCTTCCATTCCATCTTTGCGTTTTAGTGCCCAGCTCCTTCTTTTAACGAGCCATGGAGCAGAAAAGCAAATGCAAGAAAGATCCCTGGTTCTGCAAACCCTAGATTGGAAAAGTATGTACACATCACATATGTTCCTCTGCCATGTTAAGCTGGAGAACAACTTTTTTCTTCAAGAAGCTCAATCTCACTATCTCACCTACCCCTGCACCTCAAATTGTAGATCAGAATCAGAGCAATTTAGTCAACTGGGCGGCCGTTAGCAACCAAGCGAAGGGAAGGGGAGGGTCCTCTCCGAATCCGGCTACACCTGGAAGACCGACTGAAAAATGCGGTGAAGAGGTTCAGCAGCAAAAGCGCAAACAGTCGCATTGTCAACACTAATCAATGCATCGGTAGCTACCTGGTCAGGGCATCACCCGAAGCACAGTTGTCACGCGATGCTCTCCGCCCCAAGATGGACAGCACAATGGCCCACAAATACCATACACTCAGCAGCAGCCTTCTCCGAAAGTCTCAGCCATGACCAGCTTCTAGAGGACTGCATTCAACAAATAACTGTATAAGACTAATGACAACACTAGAGCAAATTTACCAAGACTTATAAAAAATCTAACCCAAAAACTATTTTGCCTTCACTCCCCCACACAATCGCTAATCGCGAAATTTCATTTGATTTTAGCTGATTATACCCTAAACCTCCAGTGCTCATACCAGGACAAATCCATTAGTGATTACGTGCGCGGTTAATATCGTACTGAAGTACGTAACTTGATCAGCTAAATTAGCAGGCACTTAATCTAGGGCATTCAAGTTGGTAGATTACTTGAATAACGCAACCAGCTAGCTAAACTTTTCAACGCCTAAACATTTCAGAAATACTAGCAAGAATAGCACTTGTTAGCTCTTGAATACTCCAATAGGCAACATATTTACGAGTAAAAGGGCTCAACCCATACCGTTAACCACCGGAGTAAGCACTAGATCACCTAAAGAAGTTGAAGCTTAGGAAAAACTGCTCAAGCTCCAAGCAAATCACCTCAGCGAAGGCCGGAGGGCGTCGGGGGGAGCGCCGCCAGGGAGCCTCCCGGCGGCGGAAGCTGAGGCAGCCGAGAAACACCACCGAATCCGGGTGATTCTGATGTCGAAGCAGCGGCCGCGGCGGCGAGGCGGATCCGGCGGCGGTGGATGCAGGGAATGGAGCCCTCAGGAGACAAAGAAGGAGAGGCGGGGGAGGGGAATGGGGTGTGTGCTGGGCGCCGGGGGGTAACTGGGTAAGCGGACCGCCGGGCGGCGGATCTGCCGGTCGGCTAGCCACCACTGAGGTCTGAGAAAGAGAAAGCTGGAGGAGTGGGTCGCGGATTGTGCGGTGCGCTGGCTGGGGGCGACGGCCGACGGGGTCGCGGGCGCCGTCGAGCCGAGCGTGACCGGGGAAGAGGAGGGGAGAGGGAGAAAGGGGGGGGCGAAGGGAGGAGAGAGAGCGTAGACAGAGCGAAGAAGAGGGGGGGTGCGAGACAGGCTGTCTCCAGTTGTCCTGCGGCTCGTTAGGCGCCGAACCTCCAGCCTCGGTCGCCCCCACCCGAGCCTGCGTGGCACCCCAGAAATTGATGCGTGCACCAACACATTTCCACCAAGTTTCATGTTTCTTGCAATTTGCCAATGGTTATGTTTCCGTTGCATTGCATTGATGCTCATCAACCGGAGGTCGCAGTATTGAGGGCTCTTTTAATCTTTTATTTTGATTTGAATTTGAAACAAGAGGGCCTTTAGGTCTCTCAGTAAGGGGCCTAATATATAGTCTATTTGATTGTGGCACCATTGGCATTTTAATCAATTGCTCGCTGGGGAGGTTAGAACCGCGCCGCCCAACCGTTTTCATCAAAATTACGCTTAGCAAGAAGGTTACCGGAGGATAGGTTCGTGGTAGTGCCCACCTCAATCGGGCGCATGCAAACCAAAAACAGATAATTTAGGGTTCGGATGTAGGTTCGGTGTAACTATAGATCGCTGCCTTCGTTGATCTAAAACACGCCGCTGTATTCATTATTTTTATCATTAATTTCACCATTATAGAAAAAGGTCATAAAATACAGATACTTAACTTCAAAGTTGTGGATATAGCGTCACTCTAGCCTCTACTGAGATTGTTAGACTCATTTGCTTTCAGTTATTAGACTTTAAATCTCCTCGTACGAAGCTATGCAAGTATTCTTTGCAACCATCGTTACTTAGCTTGATCTTACTATCGCCGGAATCTTTGCATTTCGTTAGAAAACATTAATTGTCCTTGCTCATTGTAGCTAATCGTAGTCTAAACTTCAATTTGGTAGCAAGAGTTACAACATTAACGCAAAGGTCACAACTGCAACCCAAGAAGTTACAAAGCGAGCAAGCCTTATTAAAGCCTTTCACGCGAAGTTTGTGTATACGCGATCGTACCCTACAACCATCATGCGTTACTTGTATCTTCTCATACAATGAGTATCATCTGCTATGCGGCAACATGCCAATGGTGAATCTGAGCTTATACGCTTGTGAGCATGGGTCAAATGAAGTTAACACGGTCACCATGTATGGATGCATGGTGCTATGTGAGAGAAGGCTTTCCATCTGCCTGTGGATGGAAAAGGAGAAGTTAGCATGGATGACCGAAGTTGTTATAACGGGTGTGGGATCGGAAGCGTGGGCATCACAATAAATTGGAGGTGGAAACCAAAGCACCTTCTTTAAAAAACAAAAGCGGCCAAACTCACCCTTGATCATGTCGCCGAGGAGTTAAGTCTTTTACACTTGAATCGAGAGAGTGCATATCTTCCTTCCCATCAGACTTTCATTAGTGACTTTATCACATTTTTAGTTGTTGCCATGGCTACAACAAATGGTCGAAAAAAGTGCTGGTGAGCAGCAACCATGAGCCAAGCCCTCGTGAAATAAGCTCATGACATAAAGTAACTGGTATCGCTATTTTAAATGACTCTAGAAGAAATGAAAGTAGGATAGGTAGAGCCGCGAACAAAGGTAGAAAAAGAAGCATGTAAGCATGTCGTGGCACAATGATGAATCGACTTTGCCATATCCTAGATTTTCTATCCTCCACGGTAGAGACAAAGCTTACGAAGATGATGGACATCGTGACATTCTTATTGATAGATCAAAGTGATATTGAAGCTATGTAAATTAAGTGGTAGCTGCATGTTACATACGACATCACTCTAACTAAACCAAAGGCATATTTTTACTCTAGAGTTATATAATACCTAACTAATAGCAAGAAATTGAGGCCATGTTTGGATCCAAATAATACCTAATAGCAAGATTGAAAAGGGCCTATTTAAATCTCATGGCAAAAACTTTAGCCTTGCACTTATAGCCCTTTTTAGCCATGGGGGATCCCAAGATTCCCAACAGGGACTAAAATGCGAGCAAAATGGCTAAACTTTGGGCTAAAATCTTTGCTCTCGAAGAGGCCCTAAATTGGGCTTAAAAAGCATTAGGGTATGAAGGACAACTCATTTTGCACTTCTAGCCCACCTTTTTGTCGTGGATCCGAACACCTGGCACGGATTAAAGTTTAGCACCAAAAAGTTTATGGGCTAATCTTTTGCCATGGTAAATGGATCCAAACACCATGATTTATTCAGCGTGTAAGATCATAGTTGAAAATCTTAAAATGGTGATATAGATATTTAATGGAACATTTCATTTAAGTTCAAGTAACACCGTTAACTCAGTCTATTACAAGCTAAATTAAATACTACAATTATGCCACAAGTTTCATTAAACCTGCAACAAACACTGAGAATTTTATACAATTGGCATTGTCTTTGCTATGTGACAGTGCACTGTGCACCCATTATTACGAGCATGTATTCAAACTTAGTATTTCAGTCCAGTAGGTGAAAGAGATGGTCGAGAAACATTGCTAAACAAGATCTCAGTAACTAACTCGAAAAATGAAAGCTTTAGCATGACAATTAACAAGTGATCTCACCAATATACAATAGGAACCACGCTAATCATGAAGAACCCACACATCCTGAAGCATTAGCAACCGGGATTTTCCCATACTTTGTTTATGCTCTCCGCTTTGGATGGCTTGGTGCTATGTTGGATGGCTTTGGTGCTATGTTTCAGCTCTGCCTAATAAGTAGCCATAACTTCTACTGTGATTTAGTTTGGAATTGCAAGTTAGTTCTGTTTGGCTCTAGACACAAGTCCTTGGTCCCACTCTGATAACAATTACACAAGCGTGCAGTGATCGGACGGATCAGGACCAAGATCAGAAATTCAGCCGTTCAAGCGGGCTGTAGCTGCTGCAGGCATACCGAACTTCTCTGAGTTTGGAGCCGGTCTTCTCTGAGTTGCAACGCGACGGCACCACCGCCGCACGCACGAAGGCACGTCCGCTGGCACAGTGGCACTGGATCTCCGCCGACGCAGGCAAGCAGCGCTGGACGGAGGTGGGGTGGATCCACTGGCAGTCAGGCAGGCGCAAGGGCCCTTTTCCTGTAATCTTCACAGCCTTGCGAGCCACGGTTAATCATGGGCGCGCCAGCGGGCGGCTTTCGCTTGCTTTGGCGATGGATCGCGTGCGCTGCTGAGTGCCGACGCGGCGAGCGGGGGCGGCATCATAGGATACCTGCCCCCACTTCTGCCGTGCGGTTCGGTCCTGGGAAGACGACCGGCCCCCTCATTACCGCCTGCACGCACTGCACGCGGATGCATGGCGGCCCCTCGCATCAGCACTTTCTGATCGGAGCGCCTCGTCGCTCACTCCCGCCTCGTCCCCTGCCCTGACGCTCCGGTCGTGCCCTACCGGCCTGGCTGTGCTGCCTGTACACGCGGCACACTGCCAAGCCCAATCGTGAAGGGGAGTCGGCTCAACGCAGTTCAACACTGTTCGGCGGTACTTTTTCCTAAAAAAAAAATATTTGTAGTATAATAGTAGTAATTGCAAATTTTAAAGCTTGTCATACAAAATTTTGAGATATATATAATACCCTTCGTCCATAGTATAGAATTTTTACAACCCAACTGCTAAAATTTTTTAATTAATCATTAGAAAAAATATTATGTTTTTTTTTAAGTTCTCAGGTTCTGGGCTTGTGGCAGTTTGCGACGCAGGAATTTCGTAGCCTCAGCCACTGAACATTTTGGGCTTCGAAATAGTCAGGTCAGGTCTCTCCCTGGTCACTGAGCTTCAAGCGTTCAACTGGGCCTGGAGGCGCCTCCTTTCGTTTCCATCAAAATTTCCATCCTTAGTTTTGACGACCAAAATAACTGATGAAATCAGGGAAGTTCAGATTCATCTTAGAATCGAAGTTAGCCAACAACCCTTTGAAAAAAGAAGAAGAAGAAGAATGCCAATAACAAAAGCTGAAAAGTAGGGCTTCCATTGCTAGAGTGCAATGACATACATGGATGTGTCACAAATTTTGGGCTGAACTTACTTTAGCTAAACCCGCAAATTTATTTTCCAGGTATTTACACTGTTCTAAGTTCCTGATATGATACGCGCCACTACGATACACTAGACTACACTTGGGGACACGACACTAGCTGCGGAGGTACTGAGATGTACAGATACTCGAGATACACCATAGATACACCATAGTACCCATACAAAGTAATAAGGCGCTGTAAGTGACGTCGCTCAGATCCATCATGTTCTGCGAGACCACGAGGCCGAACGCTTTTCTCCTCACCACTGCATCAGCGCCATACTGCTCTCCGTACCGCTTCAGTGCCATTGTGGTGCTGAAGTCCCGCATGATGGATGAGAGCGGCCTCGGTAAGAATGCACGGATTGTGAAAGCGCGTATTTGATAAGATTGCAGTGAGACGTAGTAAGATGGCCTTTTTGGTGTTCATGATGAGTAGCATACTTTTGGCTTTCTTCGCCAATCGATGAGGCACTGTGACAGTTGCCTGCTCGTCGCTCGTGGATGGCCGACGTGTGGAGGTGGCGCAGGCGGTGCTGGTGGCTGCAAAGTGAGTATGGCAAAAAGGTCAAATCTGTTGGCACCAACAAATGAATATCTTAGAGTTCCTTTCTTTTTAGATAAAGGATGCTTTATTTTTGAGATGAAACATTGTTCCGAATACTGTGATGTGAAGAAATTCATACATTTGAGCCTCAGCCTTTAAGTTTCCAGTCTGCGAAATGAGTTCTCTCTTTGAAGTGGGATGCTCGAGATTGCACTGTCGCCCCTGAACGCCCTACATAAAAGTTGCCAGCAGCTGTTAGCGAGTACTTATTTTACTGTTGATGCAAAAAGATTTTTACACTACTTCACTACCTCAGTTAAGTTATAACTGTTTCCCCAAAAAGATGGTTTGCTAAGATTTGGTGGCATGTGGTAACCTATGACAGGTAAAGGATTCTTTAACCTTTTGTCCCTGGAGCCCTAAACTATGCAAACCCAGACATCGAGGAAGCAACATGTTGAACACATCAGTATAGCCAGATGATCAGACTTATTTGTTTGCTATGGACTATGAAAACACTACAAAACAAACATACAGTAGAAAAGACTAGTAGGATTTATCAGCATCTGGCGAACCTTAACGGTAATTAGCTCCTGGATTGAAATGTATTGTTTTTTTTTTAAGCATGGATTGAGATGTAGTTCACTATATTACCAGATACTAGTTATTCAAAAGTAATAGTGACTGCTATAACTACTTACATGAACAGGGTAAACATTAGTTGAAAGTTGAAACTGTCAATTTTGTTCGACACACATTCATAATAAAGAGGCGAAAAGAATCATAATTGACCATGGGCAATTACCTCTTTCTGACCTAGAAATGGTTTCAACTGCTGGTTCTCCTGACAGTAGAACCGAAAATTTTCCTTGGAGGAAGGTTAACAGAACTACAAAAACCAGAAGTTATAATCAGGAAATATGGCAAAAGACAATTTTTACAAAACATATTTTATAAGCATCATAAGATATTCCAACACTAATGTAGACTAGCACCTCGATTTCTGCTTGCCAGACGCTTTTCAAAGTCCATTCTTTTTGGCCTAGTAGAGTGGCTATCCAATGCTGAATGTCCCCTTCCAATCTGTTGTTATTGCTGTTCAATGAAGCAGGGAAAAACAATGCAATCAAAATCTGACATATAATACTAGTACTTTCAAGAATCTGTCGATAGGTGTGTAGTAACCTTTTGTTTTCCAGCTTGTTACTTCTAGCAGCATTTGGAGTGACAGCCTTTTTCAGTATCGCCCTGCACGAACAAGTAAAAATGTTAAGTTTTGCTGCAATTGAACTTTCACATGATATCTGAGCATTTAAGTATCAGTCCAAATCAAGATTCTATGAACTAGTGATTGTCTCAAAGAAAAGATGCTTTCAAAACTACATTTGTCCCATTAGGTGCTTCATTTGCTGTATGCTGAAAAGGTCGATATGATAACAAAAATCTGGAGCATACCACTGTAGTTGTTTCACCCTTTGATGAGCCACGAAGTTGTTTCTTTGCCTTGCTAGGGCGCTCTTTCGATCCATTCTCAGAATACTATCTCTAGTAATAGGCCTCCTCGCTTGTAGAGGGTCGATGTACAGCAGAAATATCATTACGCTTTTTCTGCATTCTCTCTTCTGACAGGGATTCTTTCAGAAGTAGAAGGTCGACGTGGTGTGGTGACATTGGGTTGCTTCTGTGCACGATCTCGGGTAAGTGGGCGTCTCTCAGCAGTGGAAGGTCGTCGTGGGGTGGAAACAACCGCAGGCAATTGTGAATTCTCCCTGGCAGTGGCATGGCGCTGTCCAGTAGAGGGCCGTTGCGCACCTGCTGAGGAAGGTCTTCTGAGACCTGCAAGCTTGCTCCCTTCTGTAGGGCCAATCTTCTGGGCTGCTGCATTTGGCCTTTGCACTGGCTTAGCTTTCTGGTTCATGCTTGTATTGGGCTTCACTGAACCAGGCCTCTGAAATTATTCATGTAAAATGTGTAGTGAGTAATGACTTAATGTAATTCATATTGCACCTATCTAGTTAGCTGGATACGAATTAGTGAGCAAAAGAAACAAAAAAAAGTTGAGAGCGGAATAAAATAAACACCAATTCACTTGCACTGCTAGTATGTATGTATACTCAGAAGGTATGTGTGGAAGTAGAAAGCAGCAAAAAAATTATATATAAGATAAAACAAATGCAGAAACAAAAACTTTGTGGTGTTACCTCACTAGAAAATGTGTAGTCCATAGCACTTTTTTTGAAAGGGTTTTTGATGGATTTCGGTATTATCTTGGACTGTGTTCTGTTTCGGCCTTTCTCAATACTTCTAGGAGTTCTTGCAGAACTAGCATTCTGCTTCCCAGCGTCCATTTTACTGGTAGAACTGTTACCACATACATTTCCTCTAACATCATGGTCAGTTTGCTGCAGAACACCTGATGAGGAAAGTTCTGCATCGAAGTTTTTCGTTTCCTTGGTCATTATAGCACTGCAGTCCATGCTCAGGCATAGTCTCATGCAGAGCTTCTTCCACATAAACATCCACAGCAGCTCCAGATCCAGTGGGAGTTTCAAGATCAGCACCCTGCTCATCTTCAGCTGTCTGGCTAGAGTCACTACCATCACCGCTGTATTCCAGAATAAGTTCAGTTTGCTGGTTTTGTTGCTGTGAAGCCTTTAGTTCCCTGATCTTCTTGTAATACTCTTCAAAAATAAGCCTTTTTTTCTGAGCGACTAAATCCATTGAATTTTTCCAAATTCTTCATTGCGTCTATCATTAGTAAATACGGACCACTTCTCCCACGATAGTGACTCTAACTCAAATCTTCCAAAAGGAAATGGAACCGTGATCAAGTGTCTGAGATACAGATACTCCCTAAAAGAAATGCAACAGAAAGGAGTGGTGAAACTACTAGCAGTGATAGTTGCCGAGAACAAAATTGTACTTATTATCTCTCTCTTTTTTTAATATGAGCTAATTTCACATAGCATAAATAAACTGACCAAAGCTAATGACTAAATTGTATCATAAAAACTTACTTGAGGACCATCCCGTTCAGTTGACTCTCCTTGTGACCATGAAAAAAATAAGTTTGATTGACTTCCGTCGCCATTATGTATGGGGTGTCTAATTCATCATAGTTAGGGTGGACTCTGCTGGTAAACCCTGAAAAACATTTGCCAAAAAAACATTTAAAAATCCAAGCATAACAGCATATAGCTGAATTTGACCTAAAAATGCCAAAAAGCCAAAAAAAGGAAGTTCAAAAAAATCGTTGTTTGGTTTTGGTGCGTCCTGAGAGTATTTAGGAACACAGCAGTAAGTCTACAAATAATAGCCAGGACAAAAGGAACAAAAGGTTCTCAAACTATTTGAACAACACCACACCTGAGAAATGGTAAAGAGCACACGGTTCTAGGAGCACTAATATGAAACAATTTCCAATCATCTGAAGGTGGAGGCTAATAAACTGATAAATTTCATAAGTCAATTCTATTTGAAAGCATCAGGCCCTCAATCTCAGCACCTATCCTTTGCTTTTTGGGTCAAGGTTTCAGACACAAAATTCCAACCTTCCAAGCTGCATGTGGATCCCTAAGCACGAAACCAGATACAGAGGCATACAGCCGGGAACAGCAGTCTTATTCTCAACAACCCATTCACATGCCAACAACTCAAACGAGTTGCAATCCAAAAGGAAAGGACAACAACATGGACAGGCAAGTAAAACAGAAGACAGACTAAAGTGAAATACTGAAATGAACAAGATAAAAAGAAAAAGAAAACTCCTGTGGCCCAAAAGAATCAGCTAGAACACCGAAAACTGAGGTTCTCGAAGTTCAGAATTTAACACAGAACTGCATATGCAGAATCCAGCAACTTTCGGCCCTACCAGAACAAAAACACGAACACAATTACGATCTGTTTGGAGCAAGGGAAAAGAAGAAGAAACTTGGCTTCTGGCCTGGACAAGCTGAATTCAGGACATGTTCTACCAAACTTCGCTGCATCAGTGACAGTGAACGGAGCAGAAAAAGGGAAGAGGAGGGGGAAAAAAATTATAAGAAAGAGAGGCTAAAAAAAGGCGAAACTGTCGGTAATCATCAGAAGCCGTCAGATCCGTTAAAAATGCGATCAAAGCGGGAATTTAAACTTCACCACAGAAAAAGAAAGGGAGAGGCAATGGCCACCGAGCAGTTACAGACCCCTAAAAAGCTGAAACTGAGAAAAGGGGAGCGAGCACTTTTTTGAAGAGCTGCGGCGCTCTAAAAACAAAAATTTATGTCAGAAGACAAAAAGCTGAATCGAAGGTCCAGCATCGACAGTGCATAATTCCAACTTGTTCTACGGAACAACGGCAGTGAAGCGAACAAGCGATAAAATCCGAAACTTTCGCAGCGTCAGAACAAGAGAAGATCAAACAAACACCTGACCCCTCGGCGCAGAAGGAGTGGAGAAAAATCGCGCCGTGTCGCTGGTCCAAAAGATCAAGAAGGAAGTGTTTGGACGATGGGGCATGCATTTCGTGGCGAAATTTAGGGGCCTGTTCAAATTCGAACTGGATCTCCAAACTTTCCAACTGAACACCTCGGATCAAAAACGGAAGGATACCAAGAACTGCTCACGAAAAGAAGCAGGAGACCCCGACAAAAACTGCTCCGCATTGCGGAATTCCGCACCAGCTACCAAACACACCCGCACCTCGTCACACACAGAACCAACCGCCAAGATCCTCCAACTCGAAGCAGCACGCCCGCTGCTAGTAGTAGCAGAACCAGGGAAACCATAGAGAAACGACAGGGGCGAAATCCTCCATTACCTGACACCAAGGCCGCAGCATGGGGGGTCGGGGGATCCCAGTTGCCGCTTCTGGTTCCGGAGTCCGGACCAGACAAGGCCGCGGGAAGCGCACTCGGCCCGCCGGTCGCTGTTCACCTCTGCCGCCGCCGCCGCTGCCGCTGCGGTGCGGCCACAGCCCACAGGGGGAACGGACGAAGAGAAGAAGGCAACAACGCAGGTGGTAGGCAGGTGCGTGCGCGAGCCGGGAGGCCAAGGCGGGGGGCTCTTAAATTCTGGGCGTGATTAGCGCCTTCTAATGGCCGCCGCGGCCGAGCAATTACCACGGCGATTCGTAGCGTGCTTTGCTCTCATCACGGCAGGGAAAGCCTCCTGCTGCCTTCGCTAGTAGCGGAGAGTGGAGAGAGAGCGTGCTAGTAACGCTCGGCGCGCGCGCGCACGTGTCTCTGCATGTGGGACCCGCGCCGGCGTGGGCGAGCCCTACGTGATGAGAACAAATTAGCCTTGGTGCGCTTTGCATTTGTCATGGAAAAATGATAAATATTGTTAAATGATGGCCATAGCGGGCAGGACAAGAAAGAATTAGCCTTTGTCTATATATATATATATATACTTACCTATAGCATGTTTGAAATGCTAAAGATTTGCAGAAGGCCGGACTTAAATAGTACTACTACATTGACTTTTGCTCAAAGTTTTTTTATCAAGAATGTTTGTTTGTTCACTTACCAATAAATCTATCAAAAAGGACATGAAGTGTGAGTGTACTTTGGTAAAAGGTGATAGGTAGATTATTCAGAATCCCCTCTGTGTTTTTACTCGTATACACGAATGATGGGTGCCTAGTGAATTGACCTAAGACAAGCTCTAAAGGCTACCACACTAGCATGGATTTGGTTAAGGTGATGGTACTGATTTTTGAGTGGAACAGTTTCTGATCTGTGCAATGCAAGGACACGAGAGGCCAAGGTAGGTTGGTCGAGGATAAGACTAGAAAGGATGCACAGGGAGGGCCAGGC